>VDFB02028702.1:7500-63249 GCA_007258455.2 Sequoia sempervirens
GTTGTAGACCTCCTAAGATCTTCATTATCAAGTTTTCATACAAGGGTTTGTTGAGTGGTGACATAGCTTTGTTCATTCTTCATTCCCTCTTTCATTTCATTATTTCAATTCAAGGTTTGATTACCAAAATAGGGTTTGACCAAGGCAAACCCCTATTCACTAAAAAAAACATTTTTCTCTCTTGTATGTGTGATTGCAGATTTAGGTTGAAGAAGACTTGAAGACCTTTTGAAGTGCAAGATTTACAAAGTTGTCAAAGTTGTCGTCAAATCACATAATCTAACTTATAGATCGGATTTCTAACTTTTCGGCATTGAAACTTAGACAAATCAAAAGCTTCAGATCTGCACCAAAGGCTCCCAAAATATTGTTGAAACCGTTGTACTTGGACCCATTCGCCCATGGGTGAATGAGTCTCAAATTAGCTTCTAGAAAGCACTTTTGGTGATTAGTACACATGTTTCTACCCTTCTCATATTTGTATTATGTTTTCTGGTTTTGCAAATATTGAGCTTAATCTTCAAGTTTCAAGTGTTAGATTGCATTTTGGTGTTGATTTTCTATTTTTAGTTTTTCTCCCCAAAGTGTTGTCTAACCTTGACCCCTATCCTTCAGTCATAAGGAAATTTGTAGATTCTCACTTAGGGTTGATTCACCTAAGGGTTGTTAATCAATTCATTGTGGGGATCTCATTTCCTAATGAAATATTGAGAAATAGGTCCATCACCCCCACATATTTTCATCAATCCATTTTGGTGACACCTATTTTTTGGTGTTTCATTTTGGTGAACCCGACATTTGAGCATCATATCTTGCTGATTTTCGAGTCCATTTTTAGCTCTAGATCTAGGTTTTGCATTCATTTTCATTGCATTGCATTGATTTGCATCTCATTTAGGGTTGTTTACTTGCATTAGTTTGCATCTCATTTAGGGTTTATGTTTGCATTTTTACATCCTTAAAAATTTGGAAAATTCAAAAATATCTATCATTTTGCATAGTGTTTACATAGCATTGCATAATTAGTTCTTTAAATCAAAAAATTGAATCAAAATTGGATCTCAAATTAGGTCTTTTTGCTTGTCATTTAGCACTATTTGCACTTGCATTTAGACCTCATTTTACATAAATATGAAACTATAACTCACTATCTGAAACCAAAATCTGAAAAAACATAGAAATCATCTCATAAACTTACAAATTAATTTTTTAAAACCCTGAAGTAAGACCCATTCGCCCATGGGCGAATGAGTCCCTAATCAGGGCTTTTCCTAAATTCTTGGGCATTAAAATCACTAATTCTTTGTATTTTTGTATTCATTTTGTTGTTTTAATTTCCTAAAATTCTATTATCTGAAATTATTCATATTATGCATAATTTGTCAAATTCAGTGCATTGCTTAAATTCAAAATTGCATCTAAAAGACATCATTTTAAGCTTTTTGCATAGTGTAATAAAAAAATTATCTTGTTTAAATCTGAAAATTGATTTTACATACTTGCATTGCACTTTACATTCTAGGGTATTTCATTGCATTTTACCTCTTATCCATTTTGGGTGCACCTTGGGTTTATGAAACTTGTATGAACTTCACAACTTGGTGTCCTATTGCCAATACTGTCATGAGACATAGTTCAAAACTCATGTCATCTCACAATACATCACTCGTCGTGGATCTTGGGTTTTCTAACTCTTTCACTCATAGTGTTGACACTAGTCAACCCACTATGGATCATACCCTTAACACTTAATTTCCCATGACTTCCCTACCCACACCTAATGTGACTGATGATACAATGATTACTAATGTCCCTCATGAAAACCTTAGAAGCATGGATGAAGAATTAGAGAAATTGCAAAACTTTGTAAGTTTTGAAACCGTTGCCACTAATGTAGTTCTTATGATACAAAACATGAGAAACTTAATTAAAACTAAACAAGGAATAGAAATGGTGCTTAGCCTTGATCAAATCATGAAACATCACATAAGAAATAAAGAGAAGAATACTATAAATCATTTGGTCAACTTTATTGAAGTTCAACCTCCTAAGGGCCTAACAAAATGCCGCTTGGCATTGTTTTCTCACAACATGACATAATTAAACATGCACCCGATGGTCCTCTTTACATAGCTGGAAGAATTAATGACAATCCTACTAATGGGATATTAATTGATCATGTTTGTGTAGAGAATGTGATCACTGAAGAATTCTTATTTGTGCATGAGTTTTATCAAAATATTTATGAAAAACCGAAAGCATGGATCATAACGCACAATAGTTTTACTTGGCTTACGATATGTTTGATAACTCTTCTTTTAAAAGTTGGACCAAAAACATTAAGTGTCTCATTTTCCATTATCCCATCATCAGACCAATTTTGTGTGAAGTTAGGCTATCCATGGCTTTTCTCCATGAATTTCGTCTCGTCGGTTGTGCATAAATGCTTAAAGTTTCCATTTGTCAATGAGATCTTTACTATGCATCATAGTGGCTTTAATCTTGTGTCTTCCCATAGGAATTTCTCATTGGATTTCTTTTGGCCTGAACCTATGGAACTTATTAGGTGTTTGAACAACCTCCCATGGTTCCTTTCGTTCCTCCCTTAAGGGAAGAAAAGAAACATATGGTTGATAAACCCACTCCTACACAATCACAACTTGAAAATCGAACGAAAAGGAACTGAAATGCTAAAGAGCGTAGGCGTAGACGTCGTGCTATTGCTCATTTGTTACAAGAAAAAGAAGAAAAAAACAACATACAAAATCAAAATCCAAACTTAACCCCAAGCAATGCATGATGATTCTCCTCCTTCACCGAAACAACAAAATCCTAAACCTCGAACACAACAAGAACAAGCATCTTCCATGGATATTATCATTAGACATTTTGTGGTGATTAACTTAAATGACAATGAAATTGCAAAGATTCATGAGGAAGTGCATAAAGAGTTAAATTTATTGTTTTCCTCTTCCATGGGCTTAAATGATAACAATCGTGATGATCCTCCTACAAAGAGTGATTCATTGTGTGTTGAGCTTGGTGGTTGTCCTAGTTTGGCACTTGACATTGTCCCTTTGGCTAGTTGTCTGCCTTCCACATACGATGAACAAGATTGGGATATAGACGACCTGCTAATAGGTTGACTCGCATGTGCCTTACTAGTCCTGTCTTTGTTTTATTTTCATGTTCTTTATATGATTGCATGTGTGTAATGAGATCCCTCGTACTATTCTAATTGATGTGTCTTTATGTTCATTCCTCTATGTGTACCTTCATTCTTCTATATGTCATAGTCATTTATCTTTTCTTTTGTCTTATGTTTTTCTTTGGGAATAACGCAAGGCATCGAGACATTTAGGTCTCTTCCATGTTGACCCAAAAAAAATTTATTTGTTTTCACTCATTATGTGTCATTCTTCATATTCCATGAGTTATTTGGGGAATGATGACGTTTCCGAGCACTGTAATATCATTGTAGCAAAGACATATGATGACCTTGAATCCATAGATCCCTTATGTGTGATTTTGGGATTTCATTTTGGGGTCAACCCCTTTTCATGATGTAGCTTCATTTGGAAACATATGTTTGACATAGAGCTTTCCAAATAAGCTCTTATGTCTTATTTCTTGTTAGCATTTATCATTTGCTACTTTAAAGTAATTGCTCACAGCGTGGTGCTAGCAATTTCCTTAAAGTGGGGGCATACAATGGCATTATCATTTTGGAAATCTTTGGATTATATTCTTATGTTTCATTGTGTGGTGTTCTTACTTCTTGCGATGTGTTTTCTTCTTGGTGGTGTCATTGGGTTTGATGTTCTCCAAGAGTGTGACCTTTCTTGAGATATGACTTTCGTCTTAGTGGTGATGCAATGCATTGCATTCCCTAAGTTGTTAATCTTTTGTCCTAGACTTGTCCTCTCTTGGAGACATTAGGCATGATGTTCCCTAAGAGGAGACCTTACATGAACTAAGCAAAATCCTTTTAAACATGTCTTATCCTATTTGCATTTTGTTCATAAGTGTTTAGCATAGCACAGCTTGCTAAGCCTTATGAAGCTCGAAGTTCGTATGGTGTGGTGTCTTATTAAAGTTATCAAAGGTATACCTTTGGTATGGTATGGGAGCCTAATAAGATTCTCTCATTTGCCACCCTTAGGATCTCACCTAGTGGACAACAGATTTCACTAGCCCATGTGAGTGTGCATTGTTGTTTGCATAGTGGACAACGAGTTCCACTTGTAAATGTTTTTAGGACAAATAGCTAAGGCATGTTCCACATCGCATTGGACAGTTGAGGCTTGATCCATCTCTTTTCCTTTTTCTTTTCTCTTTCTTTGAGTCTTTGGCATTGTATGATTATCTTGCCATTGTTGCATGCATATATATGTTTAACATAGGCATGTGTCTCCTTGTGCCTTTGTTGGTTTTGCCATGAGATCTTAGATCTTGGGGGTTTGATCATCCTCCTTGATCTTTGTTGTCTTATCCTTCCAACAATTGTACAACTAGACCTCTCTTGATTGTCTACTTTGGTGTGAGTTTGACGTAGGGTCAACCTCTCACTAAAGTGGGGACTAAATGTAGTATAAAAAATGTAACCCTTTACATTTTCTCACTTGTTTGGGCCCTCGTTAAAATGGATTTAATAATGCCTTAATTTAGTGTTGTTAAATGTACCTCTTTACATTTACACACTTATTTGGGCCCTCTTAATTAAATTTAGCTTAATTAGGCCTTAATTAGCCCTTTAATTCATTTACAAGCCTATTAAATTAATTTTCCGAAGGGGAAACCCGACATTAATTAATGCCTAAACATAACACTTTACATTGACCTTTGGACCTAAATTTAAATTATTTTTTTGGCGGTATTTTAACATTTTCAAATTCATAATTCAATGTCGGCTTGTGATATTTGAATTATAGGAAATTAAGGATAGATACCTATAAATACAAGGTCATTTAACTAAGTTTCACCTAACATTTTTCAAGATCTACAAGAGCAACAAAAGGCATTCAAGAGCAGATATATCAAAGATTTATTGCATAAATCAAAGATCTATTCATCATGTCAAAGTCTTCTTGCATCATGCATGTTTTTGGAGCTAACATTATGATGTAGGTTTCATGATCAAGTCAAGCATTCAAAGTATAATTTCAAGCAAGAGTCAAGATCCACATTGAATTCAGCCATCTTATGCAAGTTGCAAACCTCCTAAGATCTCCATTATTAAGGTTTCATACAAGGGTTTGTTGAGGGGTAACATAGCTTTGTTTATTCTTCATTCCCTCTTTCATTTCATTATTTCAATTCAAGGTTTGATTACCAAAATGAGGTTTGACCAAGGCAAACTCCGTTTCACTCAAAAACAAACAGTTTTCTCTCTTATATGTGTGATTGCAAATTTAGGTTGAAGAAGACTTGAAAACCTTTTGAAATGCAGGATTTACAAAGTTGCAAAAGTTGTCAAAATTGTCAAATCATGGAATCTAACCTACAGATCGGATTTCTGACTTTCCGGCACTGAAACTTGGACAAATTAGAAGCTTCAGATTTGCACCAAGGCTCCTGAAAGATTGTTGAAACCCCTGTACTTGGACCCATTCAATTTGTATTCTATTTTTTGGTTCTGCAAAATATTGAGCTTAATCTTCAAGTTTCAAGTGTTAGATTGCATTTTGGTGTTGATTTGCTATTTTTAGTTTCTCCCCAAAGTGTTGTTTGACCTTGACCCCCATCCTTCAATCGTAAGGAAATATGTAGATTTTCACTTAAGGTTTGATTCACCTAAGGGTTGTTAATCAATTCGTTGTGGGGATCTCATTTCCTAATGAAATATTGAGAAATAGGTCTATCACCCCACATATTTTCATCAATCCATTTTGGTGACACCTTTTTTTTTGGTGTTTCTACACACACACACACATATATGAATCCATCCTTATACTAGGAATATATATATATATACTAGGAATTGCAACTTACACTTAAACCCTATCTGAATCCATCCTTATACCAAGACTTGCAACTTAGACTAAAACCCTCACAACATCTAAAAAACATGAAGCTTAAATTCCAAATGTAATCTCATCCACAATTTATCATTCTTATTTGGCCAATTCAAACTCTAAGTCACGAGTCGGGCAATTTTCTGCATTGGAATAACTACAAGTTTTGGTGGATACTCGCAAGCAAGCATTGCTATGAGTTACTTGGCATCATTTTTTAATTGCGATTACATGTGAGTCCTCTGACTAATGGGAAAGTTTTTAAACTATAGTTGGGAGTGTAAATGAGTTGTTTTTTGTAGGTAAGGTGCAAAAGATCTCCCAGAACATCTTCGATGGCTCCAAACTAGAATGTTGATGCCAACATAGTTGATAGTGCTCTTCTTGATGCATTTGCCCCTTATACTAGGCAATGAATATGCAAATGTCCCAATGAACATGTAGTCACGACCACAAATGCATAAGCACTAGTGTTGAACATTACTGTGTAAACCAACAAATCCACATTTTAGGTGTGCGAGCAAACTAGGATGTGAACATGAAATTTTGGTACTTTAATTGAGTGGCTTTAGAACTTCCACCAGCCATGGAGATGAGAAGAAGCTTATTTTAAGGTGCTAGAGAAATTTCTAAGGTTTGCTCTTTTGACAAACTTTATGCTTATTTGTGGAGGTAGAGCAAGCATGAAGGTGCAACAAGGAGATTTTGTTGTTCCCTTGTATCCATTTGGTGATGTAATACTTATAAACTCTTAATATAGTGGCATGAGGCAAGAGATTGTAAACTTCCTGGAGTTTTTGTTCTTTTTTGAAAGATTTCTCTAGTTAAATTCAATGTTTAGTGTCTCATTTGTTTGTATGTTCCCCGTGGCTCTATTAATTCTATTTCACATTCAATACATAGTAATGATGATTGGTGAATTGAACTAGCTTAGTTTAATAGTTTGAATTGCAATTGAATGTTTGAATCAGTAAGAGATAGATATCAATAATTGGGTATGAGACTCGAGGCATAGTTTCAGCTCTTTATGGATTAGGTCCCCTTAGATCCCTACCTCTCCTATGTAGATTTGCTTAACCACGAAAAAAATTTAAACCGATATCCAAGACTGCCTGTTGTCATTGCATAATAAAATTCATTAGCAATAGAAACAATTATAGAGAAGCTACATGTTGAACTAAGTTATGTATGCAACTTTGAATGTAAAAATTATTCTTTTTGAAGGGTTTCTCCAGCTAAATTTGATGTTGTGTGTCTCATTTGCCTGAATGTTCTTCATGTCTCTATTAATTCTATTTCACATTCAGTAATATAGTAATTATGATTGGTAAAGTGAACTGGTTTGGTTTTAATAGTTTGAATTGCAATTGAATGTTTGAATTGGGAAGAGCTAGATATCAATAATTGGGTATGAGATTCAAGGCATAGGTTCAGCTCTTTATGGATTAGGTCCCCTTAGATCCCTCCCTCTCCTATGTAAGACTTGCCTAACCACAAAAAGATTCCCAACTCATACCCAAGACTGCTTGTTGGCATTGAATAATAAAATTCATTAGAAATAGAAACAATTATACAAGAGCTGCAGTTAAACTAAGTTACGCGTACAACTTTAGATACCAAAATTATTCTTTTTGAAGGGTTTCTCCAGCTAAATTTGATGTTGTGTGTCTCATTTGCCTGTATGTTCTCCATGGCACTATTAATTCTATTTCACATTCAGCAGCATAGTAATTACTAATTAGGATTTGTGAATTTAACTGGTTTAGTTTAATAGTTTGACTTGCAACTAAATGCTTGAATTGGGAAGAGCTAGATATCCATAATTGGGTAAGAGACTTGCGATATAGCTTTGGCTCTTTATGGATTAGGTCCCCTTAGATCGCTCCCTCTCTTATGTAGATTTGCCTAACCACAAAAAGATTCCACACTGATACCCAAGACTGTTTGTTGCATTCATCAGCAATAGAAACAATTATACAAAAGATACATGTTGAACTGAGTTATGTATACAGCTTTGGATGCTAAAACCAACTAATGGCATGAAAAGACTTGCATCCATATCTCCAGAGTTCTGTAGGTCTAGCATTGTCCCTAGGTAGTAACAGAAGCTGTCGTGAATAAACTCTATTCAAGATTCCAGTTGCTTTTGCATGTCTATTAACAATTTAACTGAGATCATATGTTTATGCTTCTGAATGAATCTAAGTAGCCCAAGTGCTCAAACAACTTCTACAAATGAAATCATTCAATAAAACAGATACTTTTTGAAACATGTAACACACAGGTCAAACCCCACAAAAAATTAAAATTTAACCAAAAATGCCCATTAAGGCCTTTCATTATTTACCACAAATATATGATCGGGTTGTAATTGGTTTAATCCCACATTGGTAAGAATTGAGTCAATTGTGACTTATAAGGCATTACATGCTCCAATAGCTTTACCAATGGGAGAAGACAGTAGGTGGTGAGAAGCACAGACTAGTAGATTGTATTCATCATTCCTCTCCCTATTAACAAATGTTTAAAAGCCTTTAAGGT
This sequence comes from Sequoia sempervirens, assembly GCA_007258455.2. Classification (NCBI taxonomy): domain Eukaryota; kingdom Viridiplantae; phylum Streptophyta; class Pinopsida; order Cupressales; family Cupressaceae; genus Sequoia; species Sequoia sempervirens. The sequence continues at coordinate 16,056 of VDFB02028702.1, forward strand.
ACTTGTGGCTTAGTAGATCCCCTTGCCTTGTGATGATTAGCAACATACATGAAGATAAAAAATTATTAGTGTAATGACTACTCCTAGAGGGCAAATCCCACAAAAACTAAAAATGCCCGTGGAAGCTTTTCAATTATAAACTAAGTTTTCATTTGCCGATCATTTCTTTTCTAGAGATTCCGGTAGAGACACATTCAATTCGGACAGGGACAAAACAGAACGGGGGGATGCTCGAAGCTGCAATAATTCTGATATACTGTACTTAATTCGTTCATCTGTAAAACAAATGACAAAAATGCAAAGAGTCACGTAAAACTTAGCTGCCACAAACAGAAGATGAAAAGCACACATCCAACACCAATGACAAATAAGATGAGAAGTGCAAACAAAAGACTGACCTACAAATCTCCTTTGGGTCTGATTATTATGTGTTACAGGTGAGGAAATTCTTCTGGCAGGTATTCTTCCCCGTTTTGCTTTAGCTGCATCCAAAGATTCACTTGAAAACAATTTGCCATGACCATGAAAAGTTTGCTCCTCAGAGACAGTAACAAGTAATTCGTGTCTTAATTCCAGTTGAGGATAACTTCTAGAAAACTTTAAAATTCCTTCCTTCGTTAAAAGCCAGCAGTCTCTAAGATCCAGTACTCGAAGAAGTGGAGGTGGAATAAATGAAAGGAGACCTGGATTTGTGACAACAGCTCCTTGGAGGCTAAGATAATTAAGCTTAGGAAGAGAAGACACTGTGAGAAGAGAAATGTCAGAGAGAAAGTCACTTCTGAGAGATAGACAACGCAATTCCTTCAAGAAAGTAAGGGGCTGACAGGCCAAGTCAGAGACATGAGTGTTCTCTAAGTCCAGAATTTCCAAATGTTCAAGTTGTTGCAGGGAAGCCAGTGAGAATATTGGGCCAGACCCATTTCCACCATGAACAAAACCTGATGGCAAGAAGAAAAGATTAGTAACATGAAATTTTATTCTTAATCGTGCTTACAATACATTCCAGAGTTAATTCTTTGCAAACCAATATAATCTAAACGAGTTAGTTTAATACCTTTGATATTTGTGTGGCTCAAGCTTATCCTACGCAAGGCAGGCATGAGGCCCAGATATGCAAGAGCATCATCATCCACAGTGGTGTAAGATAATGAAATAAATTCTAGCTTTGGAACATTTCCAGCTAAAATGGTTAAAGCCTCAGAAGCAACTTTTGTAGAGCTTAAATTAAGTTGTTTTAAATTTGGTCCTATATCAGCCACGAAAATCATAGATGAAGTTGTCACTGTAGTGCAGCTGAGATCTAGGCACTCAAGCTTATCCATACCGGCAAGAAAGAATGCATCATCCACAGAAGATGAAGACAGATCCAGAAACGACACATTTTCAGTTTGAATAGATGAAAAAACTTGGGAGACATCGATAAAAATTGCCCCAGAGAAATGTAATGACAATAATGACATTTCAGATTCTTCTCTTCCATCGAGAATGGAATCTATGGTACAGTTGCTCATGTTCAAGGATTTTAGAGAAAACAATGCTGGAACTTGAGTGGCATTTGTCCATGCCAAATTCAGAAAATTCAACTTAGGAAAAGCTTTGAGAAGAGCAACTCCTCTGTTAGAAATCTGGCTACCCCACATATCCAGTTGTTGTAACCGAGTTAATACCTGCAAACATATGAACGTAAAAATCCTTACAAGTCTGTACACCCTCCCTGCAGGAAAATGATTACATAAACAGTAGCAATGTACAGTTGTGTTTTAACTCGATAACCTGTCATCAAAATGTAAAACAACCAAGCCATAGTCTTCAAACAAATGTATTACATATTTGCAGTTTGGAATACTGAGAAACTCTTCTGAATTTAACACCTAAGGCAAGATACGTAAGAAAAGGAAAGTGCAATTACATTAACACTTATAGATGGAAAAAACTATCCATGAGGTCTAGTATCCACCTACATTTATGAAGAATAAAAACGGATGGCTTTGAAGGTTGGCTGTACTCTAGAACCAAAAAGATAATGTTTCTTGAATTGCAGTGATATATCGTTACATCACTGCATATATAGTGTGTCAAAAGGTATGATGTGAAGCATGGTATTCTGGTTTCACTGGTCAAGTAGGAGATGTAATTTTAGTTTTAGATTTATTAAATGTTTACATCTAAATTTCTGGTTTCACAACAAATAATGTTTTCATATTTATATTTTTGTCCGTCATTTTTTGAATCAATTCTTTGTGAGCCTACACCTCTTTTTCTAAGCAAAGAAAATTCTTGTTACTAGAGTATCCTTTCCACTAATTTACGAATTCTGTGATTATTTCACTCTTATTCTCTTGCTTTCTCCTTTGAAATCCTTTTAACTTCTAATTTATACTGTTTAATTGCCTTCCTAAAGAGTTAACAAAAACTTCTTAACAGCTTGTCAAACAGATTCGAAAGACTTGAGCCACTGAAGAGACAAATAAATTGCTCATATTAGATGAGGAATAATAGAAACATTTGTGGTAATCATTCTGAGAAAGAAATCCCTCTTTATTTAATAGAGGAATTTATCAGGTCAGTGTCTTTCATCTTTTCTAACTCGATCTTTATGCTTTTCGGCAAATTTAGAGCAGTCAACTGTTCTAATTGGTGAAAGTAATGACCAGAATTCGTTGGAAATATCCTACAATGATTGTTTGCAAATGATGCTTACTTTTCCATGAAAACAGAGAAATATATACATAAAAAAACAATTTACAAGCAGCTAGAGTAGCTACAAGATTCAATGCTAACTAATAATGTTCAAATGATGTCCATGTTGTCTACTTTTACAAAGTTTTTTAACCATTATTGTTAAATATTTCAGTACATGATAAGCAGAATCTGCACTCTAGGGTTTGAAACAAATTGACTAACTTACCCGTTGATCAAACCTGCAATTCTGAGAGTACTAACCTGAATACATAAACTTTTAAAATACAAAACATTTATGAATAAAAACTGAAATCAGAATATAAAACTTGCTGTCTGAATATTTTACTATTCTGAGTGTTTGGTTCTGCAGTTCTATGTTGCAAAATAGTGAGCATCCAAGGTCATAAATAGAAATCCAACTTCAGCAATCAAATAAAGCAAAAACAAACTTATTTTTAGATGTTTTCATGCCAAAACAATCTTCTAAAAATACATATGCAGCACATCTAGAATAAAGTCTGGAGTCTGTCCAGAATATATCAAAAAATAAACAAAGCAGCCTCTAATAATATAACCCAAAAGAATGCCTGCAATAAACTTAAAATAGTGCCTAACAAAAGCAGCTTTGATTTCTAATATCAGTGGCAAACATCAGAAGCTTTGACTTCTACTATTAGTCCTCAAATCTGTGCCTAAATTAGCACCCAGCAGATGAAAAAAGCTCAAAACACAGTCTGATTTTCCTAATGTGTTGCACCAACACCAAGGAACAAAAATCTAACAATTATATGCATATATTTTCCTTTATTTTGTCAGAAACTCCACCATAAAATCAAATGTCACATATGTTGTTCTTCCATCTACCTAAGTGGCATGCATATTTATTTTACAAATGGTGTTGCAACTAGAAATGCTAATGTTTTCATAACTTGGTATGACTAAATTTTGTGAGCCATGATCTAGAAGACACAAATAATCAAGACTAAAGGTGAGAACACCTTTAAGAAGAATGTTAAAAATCCATATTACCATCAGATCTACATGTCTTAGATGTGTCTTGTTATGGCTTGTTGAGTTACAATGAAGGAGATGATTTCCTTTTATAGATACTAAGAATCAATCTGATCCTAAAAGAGTTGTGGAGTTAAAATCTAGCACAACTCCTTTTCACTTGAAGACTCCAACTTCCAACAAACCTGGTTTGACTTATCAGTGATAAACATTAAATGTTCTAACCTAAGTTACCGGTTCGCTGGGTTCTGGGCTGGGTCCTGGTCCGGGTTCGCGTATGGTACGGGTCCTGGTCCGGTCCCTCTGTGGGTTCAACCAGGGTCCGTGATTTTGAGGCCTGGTTCGCCAACCCGGGCGAACCCGAGAAGAACCCACGTCGAACCCGAGCGAACCCAAGGAGAACCGATGGGTTTGGGCGCCCAAAAAGCTTTTTTTTTTTTGCAATTTTTTAATAATTTCTCCAATTTGACTTTGACCCATGCCCAAGGGAACCTTAAAAGTGACCTCTAAAACACTTTCAACACCTAAACTACCTCATTTTTATTCATTTGATTTGCAAACAAGCATTTTCATTCAAAGAGGCTAAGTTCTTATTTTTGCTTGTTGGATTGACAAAAGGAGTTGAAGATTGATCATTGAAGCTTCTACAAATAATTGCATTGCTATTCCTACAGATTTGCAAGTGTCCATTGGCTGCTATAAAGATTGTGGAAGAATATTTTTGCAAAGAGGTAAGTTTTTCTCATTTTTTTTTAGTTTTTTCATTCTTTTTTTAATTTTTTTGTTTTACAAACCAGAAACTTTGTTTTTCTTTTCTTTTTTTTCTTTTCTTCTATGAATGTATGCATTGTGCAAGATTCAAAAGAGCTAGGTTTTAAAAAATTATTATATTTTGTTTTCATTCAAATTTTGAATGTGTTGTTTGCAAAACAAATTGCCATAGGAATCACAATGTCAATGGGTTCTACCTCCGGCTCCGTAGCTAAACCAAACTCAAAGTTCAAAACAAATGCAAATTCTCCTCTATGGAAGTATGTTGAAATGATAAGACAGATTCCAAGTGGTGGTGGTTATGTTTGGAAATGCAATGGGTGTGAAGTTACATATTCTAGTTCATACCATAGGGTGAAAGCACATTTGTGTGGCATAAGTGGAAAAGGCATCTCGCCTTGCCCTGGAAAGAAGATGCCCCTATTCCACCTGAGACAGTTGCAAAATACATTATGGAGCAAGAAGCAGCAGATCAACGGGAAGCCCAAAAAGGAAATCACCCTTTGTCAAAAAAAAAATCAAAGGGAATGCAGCCCCCATCTAATCCCAATCCCAATATTGTGGTAGAAGACCACCCATTTATGGCCACTCCGAATCTTCAAGCTCAAAGTGCACAACCTTTTGCAAACAAGAGAGCAAAGGGCCTTTGGAAGTTGCATTTCAAAATGAGAGTAGAGCCCTTGCCGACCAATGTGTAGCAAGATGCATATATGCCAATGGATTATCTTTTAATGTTGTTCGTTCTCCATATTGGAAAGAGATGTTGAAAGCAGTTAATGAAGCTCCAAAAGGGTACAAGGGCCCGGGTTATGAGAAGGTGCGTAGCACTTTATTGGAAAAGGAGGTTGAGTTGGTTGAAGATGCATTGAAGCCTATAAGAGATTCATGGGTTGAGACAGGTGTGTCCATTGTTTCAGATGGTTGGAAGGACTCAAAAATTCGGCCTTTGATCAATGTCATAGCGGTGTCCCCTAAAGGGGCAATGTTTTTGAAAGCCGTGGATTGTGAGGGGCAAGTAAAAGATGGACAATTTATTGCTAATATTCTCATTGCAGCCATTGAGCAAGTGGGAGCCCGCAACGTTGTTCAAGTTGTAACAAACAACGCGAAGAATTGTAGAGCTGCAGGGTTGTTGGTTGAGGAAAGATATTCACATATCTTTTGGACACCTTGTGCGGTCCATTCACTCAATCTTATGCTGCAAAAGATTGGGAACAAAATTGCATGGATCAAACAATTGTATATGAGGCTGAGGACATTCAGATGTTCGTCACCAACCACCACTTGTCTCAAGGGATCTTTAGATCATTTTCAAAATTGGAGCTATTGAAGGTACGTGAAGTAATATTTACATTTATCATTTTCTGATTTTCATAATTTGATTGTGCATTCTAATTTAAATTCTTCTTTAAAGTTTATTTTTAAATTTTAACTATTTTTTTTAATTTGCAATAGGTAGCAGAGACCCGCTTTGCCTCTAATACAATTGTCTTGAGACGACTTGTGAAAGTTAGGCAAGCACTTTCTAGCATGGTGATTAGCACCAATTGGTCTATATGGAGGCAAAGCAGCACTAAAAGAGCAAAAAAAATTAAGAGCATGATATTAGATGACTCATGGTGGGATTGTGTGGAGTATCTCCTTAGCTTCACCGAGCCCGTTTTGAGTATGATTCGCTATACTGACATGGACAAGCTATGCATTGGAGAGATATATGATGGTAGACTCAATGCTTGAGAAGATCAAGTGCACCATAAATGCGAGAGAGCAAGACCCTGAAGAGACTATCTTCAAACAAGTGCAAACAATTGTTGAAGAAAGATGGAACAAAATGACAACTCCATTACACCTTCTTGCCTTTGCATTGACTCCAAAATACTACAGCAGTCAGCTTCTTTCACAGCCAGGAAGGTTCCTCCATATAGAGATTTAGAAGTAGCTGAAGGGTACAAGGCAGCATTTGTGAGACTCTTCCCTGATCAAGATTTGCGAAGTGTAGTCACGAATGAGTTCACTGATTTTGTGCACTCAAATCATCTAGATGTTGATGCCACATGTGATAGGTTCTTAAAGGATGCTCATAGTTGGTGGTACTTCCATGGACAATACTTCCAAAATTTGCAGCCCCTTGCAATCAAAATTTTATCACAAGTAAGTTTAATAAATTTTCATATTTTAGTTTTAAAAGTTTCATAATTTCATTTATAATTTTTTAATTGTTTACTTTGTCTTCATAGGTTGCTAGTTCATCCGCATCTAAGAGGAATTGAAGCACATATTCTTTCATCCACTCAATAAAGCGCAATAAATTGCTCTCAAAAAAAGCAAAGAACTTAGTATATGTGCATTCCAACTTGTGTCTCCTTTCACACAAACAACCTGACTACAAGGAAGGGGAGACGAAGTTGTGGGATATAGTGCCAGAAGATACTGACTTGGATACTTGCAATTCCCACCATATTGCATATGAGGAGTTGGATATCCAACAGGAGCATGGGCACAATACTAGTGCTAGCGATGGTGTCATTGGCACTACTTGTGGTTCATCTAGTCTTCCTACTTCATCTAATGTCAATGTTGACATTGATGTGGATGATTAAATGATTTAGAGAATCCATTTCATGATTAAAACTTTAAAAGTGTTGTAACATTGAACTTGAAGTTTGAACAATGAATATTTATCATGCATGTTTTAAATGACATTCAAGTTTATGGTTGTTTTGTTGTTTATATGATGTTATGTGATATTCTAATCCTAATTCATGCTTCTAGGCTGCATATATATATAGTTTTACATGTTTTTGTAATTTGTACTAACGAACCGAACCCACCCCCCAAAAAATTTTGCCGAACAAGCGAACCAAGCCCCCGAACCCGAACCCGAACCCGAACCGGCAACTTAGGTTCTAACAGTATGCAGTTTGAATTATAACCCTTTTTAGAAAAAAGCTAGTCTTTAAAAATTTAATCTGGTTACCTTCATGTTTAAATTTTTAACTTTGTCATTGATTGGGAGAACTATTCAAATACTTCCAAGAGCTAGATTGCAATTTTTGAGCAACCTTATTATATTCAGAGGGGAACTCTTTGGTAATAGTGGTTTCAAATACCTGTCTAATTTTTAATGGTCCTAAAATATTTACTTTAAGATAAAGCACAGATCCTAGTGAAAGAAGAAAACTTCATAAAGAGAAAATTAGGGCAAGTTATATTGGGAAACATCCAAGTAACTTAAATAAAGATGAGGGATTGGAGCTTAACAATTCTTGGAAACCCATTATCCATCTTCTCCATGCATCTGATAGAAATAAATCAATATACATTAAAAAAATAAAATTTTTGGCACTCTATCATTAACTTGAAGAAAGGTACTAAGTGATTGGTAATTGGTCCTCCACCTCATGATATAATCGGAGTTAACTATATAAGGACTTTCAAGTTGTAATTTTATCATTCATTCAGATGATTGGATACAAAGCGTGGCCAAAAACATTGACTTCAACTTTTATCCACACATTGATTTCAACTTTAATCACACATTTATTTCTGAAAGTTTGAAACTATTATTTTGAAAGATAAACATGCCTCCAGACTTAGCAGCATTACAAAAATCTCTAGATTAATTGTCTTTGAAGCGAGTGTCAATGACTCAATGTAAAGAATTATTTATATGAGCTTAAGGTTAAATTGCACATCAGTTTTTGATGTTATTAATGGGTAGGCCCTTTCTCCATTGGATTATGTAGCATCAGTACTATCAAAATGGTACTGGCATTCACAATATGGATCGTTGGTGCTACCCTGATGGTTGATATTATGTAAAAATGAAGGCCACTAATGCTACCCTGATGGTTATCGATATCATAAATCAATATCCACACAATCTTCATGTATGTAATGATCATATTTTCAATTTCAACTTACCATTGTCTTCAATGAAACAGAATATAAATCAAGCATATTGGCAACAGTTTTTATTTTTTTAATTTTAACTTTCTTATATGTACAACAAAGATGAGGGATTGGAGCTTAACAATTCTTGGAAAACCCATTATCCATCTTCTCCATGCATCTAATAGAAATAAATCGATATACATTAAAAATAATTTATTTTTGGCACTATATCATTAACTATGAAGAAAGGTACTAAGTGATTGGTAATTGTTCCTCCACCTCATGATATAATCGGAGTTAACTATATAGGGACTTTCAAGTTGTAATTTTATCATTCATTCAGATGATTGGATACAAAGCGTGGCCAAAAAACATTGACTTCAACTTTTATCCACACATTGATTTCAATTTTTATCACAGATTTATTTCTGAAAGTTTGAAACTATTATTTTGAATGAAAGATAAACATGCCTCCAGACTTAGCAGCATTACAAAAATCTCTAGATTAATTGTCTTTGAAGCGAGTGTCAATGACTCAATGTAAAGAATTATTTATATGAGCTTAAGGTTAAATTGCACATCAGTTTTTGATGTTATTAATGGGTAGGCCCTTTCTCCATTGGATTATGTAGCATCAGTACTATCAAAATGGTGTTGGCATTCACAATATGGATCGTTGGTGCTGCCCTGATGGTTGATATTATGTAAAATGAAGGCCACTAATGCTCCCCTGATGATTATCAATATCATAAATCAATATCCACACAATCTTCATTTATGTAATGATCATATTTTCAATTTCAACTTACCATTGTCTTCAATGAAACAGAATATAAATCAAGCATATTGGCAACAGTTTTTACTTTTTAATTTTAACTTTCTTATATGTACAACGACAAGCTGCTTGTTGAATGGTTAGAAGTTTCAATGTCAGTACTTTCACATAAATGTCACAAAACAGTAGACTCTCTCAGCTTCAGTTCCTTCTGAAATTTCATAGCTAAAGTGGAAATATTTTCTGTAATTTGGAAGTGAGTTCTTTATTCTAATTGATGAAAATAAAAACATAGCAAAGGTTGCAATTTCAGGTACAATGGTGTTCTCTAAGGCATTCTTGAATGTTTTCTAAGTACCAATTAGACTCTTGCTTAAAACATTCTTTACGGAGAGAATACTTCAAACAAAGGGAAAACCCCAACACAAACTGCAAGTTTCGCTCATCGCTCAGTTTGAATTTTTCATCATTTGAGGTGTTATTGTTCCTCAATGTCAAACATTTCCTCAAAGTTGACAGAGGTGAGATCGCAAACAAAAGTAATCATTCTTAAAGAAATGAAAGGAAAATTAAATTGCATGTCTGCTCTATTGTTATGCCAATGTTTCACTCACAGGCTTTTTTCTTTCTAATATTTTCTCACTTTGTACTAGTGGAGCAAGTTTTCCTTGTGAAAATTTTATAATTAACATCATTTTTTGAACTGTCAACCAATATTTTATTTTAAAAACATAATTTTTTGGTCCATGACAAATAAAATGATTGATACAAGCTCTTGGATAAAACTGTGTAGAAGATTTTGAATCAACAATTTAGTATTTGGATCATATTCCCTAATTCACCATCTTGAATAAAAAATGTAAGCTAGGATTGCATTAAGGAGCTTTGTTAACATGGTATACTACCTAACTAGTTTCTTATTAGGTCCTATTCACACTTACATACTTAAGCTTACTTAGGTCATTTACCTCTTGTGTCTCATATCATAAGATTAAGACAATTATCATGATCTTAGTATGTCTCAGTGTTTCATCCTTGTCTTTATAGCAAGGGTTGTCTTTATATGTGTATGTGTATATAAATATGTATATATATAGATAGATACACACACACACACACACACATCAAACAATGGATATCTTTAAATAATGTTAAATACTAAAATGCTTAAAATCAAAACTAAAGATAACATCTTAAAGTATCGAAATAGATTAATTATATTAATATTTGATACAATCATTATCATGAAAGAAAAAATATTTAAAACCATAATTACCTGGAGATGACAAAGAAACTAGGAGATGAATCCCATTATTTTAAAAAACATAGTATGGGTAAACTTGGAGAAGACTATATTTTCAATCAATTGATAAAACTTCAATGTATATACACACCTTAAGCCTTATTGTTTTGCTTCATATTCTTACCTCTTTGGGATTTAATAAGGAAATTCTCTGCCCCAAAAAAACTCATAAAATTTTATGAAAAAAAAAGAAAATTACAAGTCTATTAGTGTATTTAGTTCTTTTAATTTTCGCCAAACACATATCAGCACTTTTAGAAATCCAATGTAATTTATGTGATATATTTGAAAAAGCTATATTGGAAGTTTCTTCATTTTCATCAGATGCTTATAGGAGATGTATAGAAGACACAAAGAAACTTCATCATAAGTCTCCTAATGTTTGGAGATGTCTCCATACAGGTCTCCGAGATAGGAACATGTTTCCTATATGGGAGACAAGTACCAGGGGTAAGGGTATGAGTTTCTTGGTAAGTATGCAAAATTGTATATAAAAATATAGACAAAATCTGGGAATATCACTTCTCCTCACTTCCACATGGCCAATGATACCTCTTGTGCATAGTGACAGAATTCACTATTAATCTCTAAATTCCCTTACCTCTCAATGGGAGAGAAGCTCCTTAAATATAGAAGGGGTGGCAAAATACTTGAAGAGGTATTAGTCACACCTATTCAACACTACCATTTATAAAAAATTAACAATCTAATAGTTCATTAGATTATTAATAATTTAAATGGTATATGCTTATAATATGCATAAGGTTTTATAACCCTATGTTAGAACAATGTATAAATGTTATAAGGGTATGACTAATAACATTATTTTCTAACAAATGTAACACATGGTTTATTAGAAATACAATAAGTACTATAAGTTTAGTAGAATAGGAGATTGAGGGATGGACTTAAGTATTGACACAATTAGAAGGCTATCTAAGTTCAAATGTAGTTTTGATTGCTTTAACTTCTAAAGGAAGAATTTCCACTCCACTAATTAGTGGAAATGTCATCGCCCTTCATTTTCTCCTCCCAACAAAGGGCCTTTACGTGCATGGGGACATTTATGCTCTCATACATTAGCAGTGTTCCACATTCATGCCAAAACAATGCGAGTTAACACAATGGAAGAAGATAAGATACTTTTAATGCATACAAAGGGAATGCTTAAGGCTGAATGTAAGCAAAAAATTTGTGCAGAGGTAGAGTGGCAGAAAATATTGTTCCACTTTTATCTTCTAACAAGTTTATTTCAACAAGTTGAAATGGGGGAAATTCCTGTAAAACAAGATGTAAAATAGATAGATTGCAGGTATATGAGAGGCATAGTCCATCTAGTATTTGAGGACCAGCAAAGAATTGAGTCCCTTCTAACACTTTTTCATGCTCACATACAAAACCTAAATAAAATACAAATGTACAATCTCAAATCTCCCCACTTATATTCCCCATTAGTCTCATCAAAGAGTGACATAAGTCTATCCTTACATTCTAGTGATGTCTGAGCTTTGCCCTTGCCTTAAGTATCATTATTAACCAGAAGAAACCCAACACTATATGTCACTTGCTAGATGACAGTGCCCTTAACCCACTTACAGCCCTCATACCTCATGTCAATCATTATTTAAGTTTATCCTACATTCGCTAGTGATATCTGAATTTTACTTGACTCTTTAAAATTATTTTCTATCACAATATCTCAAAGGCTGATGGCCAGTTGCTAAGTGGCAATGCCCTTACCCATCCATTTCTTCCCCTCCTGCTTTCAGTTACTCCTGTTTGAAAAGATTATATAACTTGTCACAAGTCAAACAATGATGCAAGATTTTCTCACTCCATATAATGTGTAAAAAGGCTTCACATGAAGCAGTTAGGATAACTTAGAAATGTAAAGAGTTGAAATCAAACAACAACTTACTCCAACAAACTCCTTTAAATGTGATGATCAAGTGCTTACATCTAATTCTAAACAATACAACTTTTTGCTAAGAATCAAAGTAGTTGAAACAACTTGGTGTTAGGTGAATTTTCAGAACATACTTGCAATGATGAAACTACTGAGTCTGTGACAGGTAAACCGCCCATGTCCAATGAGGTAAGAGATGTCAGAATAGAGAGTCGAGCAGCTCCACTTGCTTTTATTCCAGTCTCTGAAATACTTAATTTCTTCAAATTCAAAAGGGAAAGAAGATGCTCTACACCTGCATCAGTAATCTTTGAGCACCTTGACAAATCCAGTTCCTCCAAGGTTGTCATTCCTGAGATCAATAGCAAGTTCATTTATAATTAGAAGATGCCATTAGCCACCCAATGTCTACTACTAAACATGGAAGGTAATCCTCTCAAACGTTTTTAAAGGGTAATTAATTAGTCGAAGTTAATTTTACTGTTAAGGACCTAATGTTAAGTTTTCTGTCAGAAGTATTATGTTCAACAGCCTCACATCTCATAAGCTGGTATTTGGTAGGTAAAATATCAGCAGAGTAGTTTATATATGATGAACCACAAGTATACTATTAATCACCCAAGGATCTTAACTTAAGTTGTTAGTCATATTCTTTATGAACAGAGGCACATCTTTCCACAATAAAAGAAAGCAATTTTTGCTAAGGTTCCATTACATGGGAACATGGAGGGAACTTCTAGAGAAAAACTGGACACACCCTGAAATTTTCAGAGACAACATAGGGAATGCATAACTCAAAAAACATTAAACAAATTACTTGTATATACAATTTTTACTTGTTATAATCAATAACGAATTCATGATTAAATAAAGTTAAGTAAATTATGATTTTACTTTATGACAAAATGATGTAATTTACTTCTTTTGATTGTCCAGACTAGCTTTTCCTTGTCTAAGAGAAGGTTTTTTGACTAAATCATGTAATTTAATTATTTGGCATGTGTCCAAGGGCCAGTGGCAACAACATTATTACTTCAGACTTCTAGGGAGGTATATGACCAGCCTTTTGAAGGGTATTTCAACCACGAATATTCCATTCCACAACCAACATGGTCCCTTTGGTACTCTACAGACCACTTTTCAAACTGGTTTTTGGCAGCTTATCTAACCTTGGAATGTGGACTATTTTATAAGTTTTATAATATTAATAGCATTCGATGTAATTTTGTTGGAGCAACCTCTTCTACTGGCAAGGAAGCTTTGGATTGTATTTTTTATTAGATGTCTCCTAAGTAGCTCTTAATCTCCTATTGAGAATATTTAATGTTTATTATTAAGAGGTATAGACTGCTAAGGTTTTTGTATTTCCAGTTTGAAATTACCAAATAATTTTACAATTTCAAAACATTGTGAACTGGTTTCTATGTTGGATGACAAATAAATTTAACATTTACATATTTGTGCTCTGCTGGACATCGTCTGAGGGCTCAAGGAACATTTGGTAGCATCCCCCAAGTTGGAAACCACATTCCTAGCATGTCCCTTGTTTAAGGTAGGCCTGTGGCATTCAGGACCCATCCTAAGATCTGAAATGCAGAGACATAAAAAAATGCATTCCAGACTCGGGAAATGAATCCCCTATAAAACTCACACATAAAGAAAAAGAGAAAGAAAAAGAAAAGTATGAAAATGGCTGTTTTGGAAGCTTACCAGAAAGATGCCAGAGAGCAGAATTATTCATAGCCTTGCAGTCTGCTAAGTTTGCAACACGCAAATGACGATAAGCTCCTAAATATGCCATCCATTCTGCATCAACAAAGGTTTCTCCCTTCAAATTTACCTCTTCTATGCTCTGTTGAAAGGCCCTGCAAAGGAAGACAATCAAGAACGCAACCATAAAATCAGTTTAAAAAAAAAAGATCAGAAAATTGCATTCACTCTGAACTTCAATAAAAGCATGGTACTGAATCAATTGTACCGAAATGATCGCTAGCATTGATTACAGACAACAATAAAAGCAAGGTATTATATTTTACTTAAATGAAAAGCTACCGATCACTCACTTAATGAAAGTCACCTTTCCAAATTTATGAAAAGAAAACACAGAGGAAGCCATACAGAATGCCTACTCAAGAAGAGATGGTGTAAGCAAGCGCTGCTTAAGTAGGCAATGGAAAAGGGGGCCTGCTAGATGATGTGGCATTCTTTCCAAAGTCCGCCTCTGTCGCCGCCATACCTCCACCATCCCCTTACTCTTAGAAGCTTCAGCAATACACATCTGCACTAATCGACCATGACCTCTATTTTCATCATATTCGATCCCTTCAGTTATTTCCATTTTCCTGCTAATTCTCACAATGTCCCAAAACCCAATTAGCATCAAACACCCAATTTATCACTTATTAAATATTGTAGACTCCATTAACTGATCTAATCCATAACTTGATCTGAAACCATGATTATTTAATATCCATACAATTCAGCAGTATTAATGAATAATGAGCAATAAATCAACTGTTTAAGTTCTTTCCTATTATTGTTGTCTCGCTAAACCCCAAAATCAACTTAGACAACACACACCAAATACATAACACATTAAATATTATTAGTCACTTACATTTGCATCCTAATTATAAAATACTTGACCATGAGCTATAATTTCTAAATTGTCTATTTAAAACACTGTATAAGTTTTTCGTCTTTTACTTTTATCTTTATTTTTTCAGGGAGGTAAACAACAAATATTCAATATACACATATACCTGCAGGCCTAATAATTACAATATTAAACATATAGATGTCAGTACAGGCCTTGTTAATGTGCCTTTTATCATTGAAACCCTACTCAATTAGGTAGATGATACAAACTCAATCGATGAATTATTAAATACAGCAAACCCAATTGATTAACATTACCAGTAACTTCATTTGAATTTCAACATATCACTGTGATGATGCAGTGTTCGACCGAAAACTACAAATCATGTACTTAAGCACCTGCATATTTTTATTTTGTTTTATCTGTTTCCATATTTAGTGAGGTAAGAACAAATCTCCATTTACAAATACCTGCAGCCCTATCAATTGGCATTATTGAAGGTAAACATATAGATGTCACTCAAGGCTACAAGCCTTGTTTATGTTTGTCTCATTATACAAATCCTACACAATATTATGAAAGCCCTAATCAAGTTTTTCAGTATTGGGTATTTTCAGAAAGATGAAAAATGTTCCATCCATGACACTTTGATTGTATGCTGTTCCTTGAATACCCAAAATCGGCCAAATACAGTAGAAAGAACAGGTGGGCATCGGGTATACTTACTTTGCTTGGTTTTGGTTATGTTTTGCGAAGGCCTCTGATCTCATTTCCCTGAGAAGTTGCATCTGTATCTGTGCCTTCAATGGAGCCATTGATCAAGTCGAAATTTGACGTTGACGAGTAAATTTAAAGGAAATTATAAAACTAGAAATAGTATCTTATCATCTAACTGTTCAACACATTACTAAATGTAGGGTTACTTTCTCTACTTGTTCCCCGAGTATTCCCCTTCGAAGTCGTCAACAAGTTCTTGCATAAAAAATGCATTTCTTTTTCTATCACTAAGCATTAAAAATTGGATCAAAGTATTAATTTGATGTAAATGTTAATCCTTACGTCATCTATATGTTGAATATGTTTTTCTTACATAGTAATGTGGTACAAGATTATAGCATGCATATATGATTAGAACTAATAAATTTGAGGATGGGTAAAAGTAGATGAAGTGGTGGCGCTAGTGAATGGTTGATTGCAATATTTGTTTTGTTTTCAAAGACTTGAGGGTGGGTTACTAGTAAATGTATAGGTAGTACAAGTAGATGAAATGGTTGTCTTTGTAGATGATTGATTCATTTGTTTCATTCTCAATCTTATGAGGGTGAGCTAAGAGTAAATGTAAAGATGGTGTGTGTCATGGTTGGATGACAATCAAATTTTGTAGAATAAGATGGTCATGTCTGTGAATTGATCCTTTTGTAAGGACATAATTTTAATATTCTTGTAATGAATATCTCAAATTAGTAAGTAATCAAGCAACATGTTTTGTAACATAATGTTGGTATTCAAATTCACATTTTCATGCACCTATATACCAACATGAGAATATTATAGATGTGGGAAGTGATCGACAAGGTAACCTTTGGATTAAGAAGTTGGCTCTTCTTATGATATTTTTGTGAATTCTTGATCTCACTTTGAGAGGAAAAGGCAACAATTTGTTTAAAATAGGATACTAAATTATATGGTGAATTATAAATTAAAAGTTTATATGTTTTCTATTAAACATTTGCACAAAGCTCATATCATTCAAAATTGATATTATAGATGTGGGAAGTGATCTACAAGGTAACCTTACGGATTAAGAAGTTGGCTCTTCTTATGATACTTAGTGAATTCTTGATCTAACTTTGAGAGGAAAAGGCAATAGTTTGTTTAAAATGGGATACTAAATTATAAGGTGAATTGTAAAATAAAATTTTGTATGTTGTCACTTGGAATTGCACCCTATTGAATCTATTGTTCAGTATTCTAGTGAAACATGGGATTGATCTTCATGTGTGGGACCCTTGCGATGAAGATCAAACCTTCAGAGAAGGTTGGATTCCCTTTTAACCTAGATGCAAGAATGTTGGACCGACCCAGCACTGCATAAACCTATAAGTAATCATATTCTACTAATTCTTTAGGGAAAAGATGAGAAGGAATGTGTAAAAGGGAAAGAGTGGTGATGCACCTAGATTAAAAGTGTTTATTCTTGCCTAATATTACATGGAGAAGCAATGAAATTCGTCAAAGGAATTCACACAACTCTCTATTTTATCAATTCTTTGAAGTAAGCATGGAGGTTAGGCTTGAAGGACAATAAAAAGGGTAGAAATAACCCACAATCAACACCTGCAACAAAATAACACAACATATAGACCTAGAAAAGATGATAAACCTTCATATATGCACAAAGATAACCAAATTTACAAAGAATGCAAGCACAAAGAGGAGGTAAAAGGAGTAAATTTTATTAATATAGAAGCATAGACCAGTTTTACAATTGTAGAGATGCCAAAATGCATAAGTCTTCTAGAGAAAACCTAAGGAAGAACCCTTACAAATGAGTTGTGAATTTCCTTTTATTAAAACAAAGGAAGCCTAGATAGAGAGTGACATGGCAAGACCAAGAAAACACTAGCCATGACCTTCTGCAAAATAGCTCATGGATCTGCACAAAAATCTAGTTTGTGGCGTGAAAGAACATACCTAACATCCATGTTATACTTCAACATTGATGAATTTGGCGATGAAGTTCAAAAACCCCCATGAAATTTGTTGTAAATGTGACCAAAGATGGACCTCTAATGAAAAGGAGGTCTACAATTCATAAATGCAGCATAGTGTGTCACTTTCCCCTTTAGGATCCATGGAGAAACATTAGAAATTGATTATGGATCCTTCATGGATTGGATTGGGTAGTTGTAAAAGTTGTTGCAACATTGATGGCAAATTTTGGGTTGAAATCACATGATTTTGGTTCATGCAAAAAATTGAGGTGCAACTAGATGAATTGCACAAATTCAACCTCCATCATACCCATATGTAGGAAATCCAGCAACATTGGAAACTTAAAATTTGGCCCAGTTCACTTATAAATATCGCAACAATCCCCCTTTATCACTTTGGGCTTGGTAGAAAATAAACCTCCAACTAAACTACATGGAATAAATGCTTCCATCTACACTCCATAAATGATGTGTGGTTCAGTAAGAAATCCTTGCAAGTCCACTTGGACGTGAATTTTTTGCAAAAGTGGAAGATTGATCATTATTGGGTCCAAGCAAAAAGTCCATCGACATCGAAACATTAAAATTGGATAGTTCACTTGGAAGTCCCCATTAACCCTCTTCTTGCAGAACTTTGGCCTCTACCAACATCACAAAAAATGGCCTCCATCTTCTCGCAAAGATATACTTAGTCATTTTTAAGTCTCAATAGGTTATTACAAAAAATCAAGCTCCATTGGAACCATGAGGAACTTCAATTGGCTATTGCACCTTTGGAGGATGTCTAGTTTTGATATAAAATCCCACAAATCTACTTGGCCAGTCTATTCTCTTAAATGTGGAAACTTGGTCTTTAACCACCCTATGCAAAAAATTGATTGACAATCGGGTGCATGAAGTTCACCTCCATTTGTATACATCATTAGAATTAGTCATTTTGCTTGATTTGGGCCAAATGTGGAAAATTCATCGGCATTGGGCCCATGTAGGTCAATGATCTACATCTAAACTACACTTTTTATCTTTCAACCAGTTCACTCTGGAGGTTCCACAAAACTAGATGCACATGAAAATTTTGCAAACCTTCATTTTGTGGGTTTTAACCTCCATTTAGATCTATGTGGAAAGATGGCCTCTATCTACCTACAAAGTTATACTTAGCCTATTTTTGGACCGTTCCTCCCTTTTGTAGAAAAAACCAATTGAATTGAACCTTCTGGGGAAAAATGTTTGAATTGAACCTATAGGAAATTGAAGTGGAAATAGACATTGTGGGGTTTTGATTAAGATCCAAATGGCTACGAAAATTATGCAATGTTTGGATAAGAGTGAAAACTCCACAAGAACATAACTTGTTCAATTTTAACCCAAATTTTATCAAATTCTAACTAGGGATACCCATTTGGCTACTCTGTAGAATGGAAAGTTTAGAAGACCTAAACGCTTAGCCAGTGTGGAGTATTTTTCATCTAGGAATTTGAATAAGGGGACAAGCAAAGGAAACCACAATGAAAATGCATACAATTAGGCAATGCGGCCTAATAGATCTCTCAAATCGATTATAATTGTTGGGCCATAAGGTGGGCATTAAATGCCAACATTTTGGTGATTTATATGGGATGATTACTTGTTAACCATGGGATATAGGGGGCCTTAATCATTCATTTGGAAACATATTAAGGTCTTAACAAATGGAACATGATTTCCTCAACATAAAAAAACTAGAACACAACAACATGTGTAGAATGCACTTGGAGGAAATAAAAAATAGCCTAACCTAACCTAAACTAACCAACAAGAAAGAAATTTAAATAAGGCCATTGACTATCTTATCAAGGTAGCTAACATTTTTTATTAGTCTAGGATGCTTTGCACATTCATGGGAAACCAACCAAAAAAGAAAAACTAACAGACATCCAATAGGTTGTTGGAGTGCCTCCCAAAGGTTTAAAACAAAATAACTTACCCACTTAAATTGATTGTGAATACAATCCTCCTAGAGTGTATGGGAAATAAAATATTTATCTCCTTGATTCTTGCTTTCATGATTGGGAATAAGCATGACTTGGGGTGATTTGGTGATCTTTATGTGAATTAGATGCCTAATGGGGCATCCTCTTGAAAATGTCAAGTTTGAGCAACCAACATTGGATTGATGTTTAGGATTTTCCTCTTCAATGTCTTGTTGGCCATTAGGGACTAGTTCTTATGGGTCATTTTTATTTCATAATAGCCTTCTTGGTGATCTTGGGAAACATTGGGGGCCTCCTTCAAGAATATAGGCTCTATTTTGATATCATGCTCAAATTGATAAGAAACTGCATGTGCATCAACCTCCTCTTCCTTCAGAATAGGATCGTCTTTGTGGTCTTCCTTAGCCTCAGACTTGTCTTCATGTTGTTGTTGTTATCAATAGTTTTGCACCCTGTTGAATGTGATATTCAACAAACTACTAAAACATGGAAACCTCTTTCAGATGTGGGTGATCTTACGCGAAAGAGGAATCTCCAGAGTGAGCTGGTTCTCTGAATGATGAATTCTACTCTAAAACAGCTTATGAGGAAAGGGATGAAGAATAACTGAACATAAAACCTATTTCTAAAAGATGATTCACCAAACTTATAAGAATCAGACTTAACCACTCAAAACAACTTCTCTATTGCAGTAATCCTCACAATTTCATTGGCACACATCCCATCAGTGATTCGCATGAAGATCTGGAAAACAAATACAACATGCAACCTGAAACATGTAATTTTGAAACACCACCTATAATAGCAAGACATAAAAGGATTTCAATTTGAAAAACACAAGTACATCAAATTGCTATTACAAAACTTGAGACAAAAAATGAGAAGGAGAAATCTGTTGCTCTATTAAAACTAGAAGAGTGTCAATCTGTTCAAACTGGGTATCAAAAGGTTTACAAGCTCCCCCAAATGAGTAAGGGCAAGAAAACTGATCTGAACTACTGAGAATGGTGAGTTGAAAGACTAAATCTATCAAAAGAACTCTCAAAGAAACCCTAATCCGAGCTCAGAAAAAGCTCAAGGAAAAACAAACTCAAAAACTGCTTTAAAGCAAAAAAAAAGCACAAAGCTTTTATTATTACACTGTCAACCCCCTAAAAATAGGCAAATCTTGCTTTAAAAGTTCAAAAAACACCTTATCTCTCCAAGATAAGTCTGGAATCCGACCAAGAAGAAAAATCAGTCAAAGATCTGCTAAAAATAGCAAGAAAACATAAAGCAATTTATAACATATCGCTTTATGCTTCTGCTTTACAAGATGCAATTTTTTCAATTTTGTCTATTTTTGCAACTCAAAGATTTGGAAATCTTTTGCAAAAAGAAAATTGCTTATTTCTCCAAGATATCATTTTGATTTTCTCAAAAAATCAAAAAAAAATATATTACATAATCTTCATTTTAACTCCATTACAATAACTGATTTTTCCTCAAAAAATCATAAAAATATACCAATGTCATTATTATCTCCTCATCACAACTCCAATTGATTTCTTCAAAATCAATCAAAAAATAAAACCCTAAAAGTTAAATTGACCCTAAACATAAAAATATTCACCATTCACCCTAATTGCTCTTCATTTAAAATAATACCTTAAGGAAAAATCTATACTTTGCTAAGGCAAAACCATAAGTCTTAAATACTTAAGACATCTCTTAGCATAGAATTTTGGCCTCCATTTGATGTTGACTTAAACTTAGGTTTTGATAAATCATAAAGGAAACATTATGAGTTCGGCCACCATTTGATATTGACATGTGCATTTTGAACAAAAATTCTGGAAACTTCATAATGCTCGAATTAGGGATTTGATCAAAATAGGGTCAAACCCTAATTATCACCATTTCGCACCCGTGACTTTGAGAGAAAAACTTTTTTCTGCATGAACAATGCCGCTATGATGGTGTTGGATTCGAACCTGTGTGCATAGAAATCCTCCTCTGCTCTCCAGTTGACCGAATCTTTAGTGGGTAAGTCTTTTTTCATGGCGAAATAACCTTTCCATTTCATTACTTTGAATATCCACAAGCCCTAAGGGCGCGACCTGTGTGAGTTTGCTTCTGATCTTCTACTTTTTCCTTTGGCTTCACCATACCATGATGAGCTCGAGCTCGACTTCTACAGTCCACTCCATGGAAGCTTGACTTGTGTTCTGGTTTTTCCTTACTGTGCAAATGGTAAGCTAAGTTTAATGGTTTTCATAACTTCTATTTTGGCCTTGAGGCCATAATGAACTCACTCTGAAATCTTTACTCTACATTTATGTGTGCTACTTGTGCTCATTGCTGCACTCCATTCACTAGTGAGAGCTTGGCCACCACTTGGAAACTCAAACCCTGCATTTGGAAATTATCTGCAGTCTCGGGCTGTGGCTAAAGTATCTACTTCGGCCTTGAACTGGTAACTTTCTCCAACTTTCTTTGCTTCTCTGAAAACTTTAAGAACTTCCTTCTTGAAACATAGATTCGGCCATGTATAGGCCGTGCCAAAGAGCACTATAGAAAGCATTATTTCAAATTTTGGGCTTGACCCAAAACATAAATCTTCCATTGTGTCGATTTAATGATATTTTTGTTTGTGAGTATGAAGAAACTTAAATAAATTTGCATCCTTCCCTCTCTGTATTTCGACCCAAAACTGAGAGCTCACATTTGTTGTATATTCTTGCCATTTTACTCCAGATTTCATATGGGTATTTTTTGTAATTGATTCTTTTCCATTTTGAAGTCAACCCTGAAAATGGGTATTCGAATTTTTAGGGGAAACTCCATTTTTTGTATCTTGAGAATAAACCCACATGTGGGTATCTAAAATCTCGAAAAAGAAATGCATTTTCTGTCTTTCTTGAGCTCGATTCAACACATAAAATTCATTGTTTGTATTTAAACTGCTTCCATGAAAAACCCATATGGGTATCATCAATTATCATATTTCTGCACTTTCGAAGGCAAAACCCCATAAAGTTATTCAAAATTTCTGAAGAAAAATGCATTTTTCTGTATTTGAAAGCATTAGAGACTATGAAATAATTGTTATTCATTTTATCCATATGGCTCGAGCTAGAACAAAAAGTGATTTACCCCACACTTCTAAAACAAAACAATATCATGGGTTTTGGAACTTTCACAACAAAGCATGTATTTAATAATTTCTGACAGAACTCGATCTCCCATGCTTGCTTGAAAAAGTAATAGACTGTACACATGCTTGCATTTCTTTCAGGACTTTGACTCAGAAAACCAGTGGCATTTTATATTTATGTAACCTTCTTGATAGTAATAATACCTGAGCTCAATTCCGGAAATGTCATTGACATAGAGCTATAAACTTTTCTTTAAAAGAACACCCAACATCCGTATTCTGGGCAAACTCTCTAGGTGCTAAGAATCCAAAAAATCTGTCTTGAATGCACATTCTGGAACCTTGTATACATATGAAGCTTGAAACTGAAATTCCATTATGGTCTCCTATAATCCGCATTCTGCATTATTTAGACAATGAACTCATGCCTCCTTTGTTGTTTTAGGCTAATATAAATTGCTTGCTCCTTCTTTCATGTTCCGGAAAGCTCACTTGCTGTCACTTATAACTTTCCCCAGAATGGCTATACTCATGCATTGTGAAGGAAATGACCTCTTAAATATACTGTATCTATGCTTACTCATTGTAAACACAACAGTTGTCTCTCCTTGTCCCTCCTTAATTTTAACACAACAGCTTTCACCTTCATAACAAAAGATATCTTGAATGTTTGTCTTTATTTTAACCTCATTAGCATAATGTTGCTTGATGAAAGAGAGCCACTTACTGCATCACTGTTGCCTAATTAAAAAATGCCTTCAAAGTATATAAGAACATGATGGAATAACAAGAACCTATGTGCTTGTCTATATTCATTAGCCCATATTATTAGGTATTCTTGTTTTGACATTTTTGTAGCTCTCTTGTAAATGTGACAGAAACTTTACTTCACTGTTCTGTCAAGACTTTGACTGAAAAATCTTTTGTTCTTGGACTGCAACATTGCATCAGTATGAACCACTTTTAAACACCAGTTCAAATGTATAACTGGTAACTCAGAATCATCTGGAAAGAAAATACTTGTTCCTTTGTTATTTTTCTGAAAAGATCACTCTATTATTACCATTGATAATGCAGTATTTCTTCACCAGTCAACTCAGAACTAGAAATTTTCCCAACACTCAGGTGCACTATCTATATTTTTTCTTGTGAGCAACATGGTACTCTTCATGCATTTTTATATTTCACTACACAAACTGCTCACAGAAACTGTTCTCTTTAATGATGAAAAAATAGAACAAAACATTAAGGCATATGTATGCCTATTCACTATCCAAAAGAGAAATAATGAATTGAAGCTCACACAACATATGATTATAATCAACACAAAAAATGAAGTAATTCAGCAATCCCTGATGCAAATGCACTTAGTTAAATTTCTTAAGTGAACAAAACTTACTGTTCACCTGTAGCCTTCAGAAAGAAATTTTGATCGTTATGAATGCACAGTTGGTTTTGTTACTTGATGGATAACTCTGTTTATTCTTTTAGTTGTATTTCACTTTGTTTGATGTATATGATGAAATATCTTTTCAAAAATAACCCATTTAATGTATAGGGCAGCATGTCAAGCTCTACCCTTGTGGGAGCCTATTTTACTCCACATGCTTGGTCTTTGAATAATGTTCCACTTTAAGACTTTACCTATACTTGCACAAGGAAACAAACAGTGTTAGCATAAAAAATGGAACATGTTGATTATTATGTTGATACTTCTCCTTCAGCTCACTTCTTCATACTACATTTGAATTTCTTTGATTGTTTCAATGCATTGCTCATAGTATACTGTACTATTGTAGGTGCATCATATGAGTTACATCATAATCTGAGCCACTGACACCCTTCTTTTCCTCTTACAGGTCGACGAAGCTCAAGACGACGAGGTGCACCATTCAACATCAAGTGTCGCTAACCGGGCAATGATGACTATGCTGTTGCTTATGTGTTTTCCTTTTGCATCTTCAGTAGTGCATTATGTTGTTAGAAATGTACTGAAACAATTATAGTTATATCCATGGCTTGTGTGGATCCTTGATTTCATTTTTACTTTTCAGTTGAAAAGAAAAATGCATCTCATGCAATGTTGTAATACTATTCTGATTGTGAAATCAAATGAAGCCTTGTAAAAATATAAGTTCCTTTTGAAATGAATAAAAGCATTTGAAACGCTATTTTGCACATGTACTCAATTATGTCTTTCTTTTAAATCTGCAACATCCGAATGGCACTCTGCAACTCCATAACTTCACTAAAATGCATAACTGAATTCAATGCATAATGATAATACGAAACAACATTTAAAATCCAATCTGTAATTCCACTTTATGGCAAATAATAATCAGCCAGCTCCTCTATTTGAGCTAAGGTGAAAAATATGTAACAGTTGCTTCTACCAAGATTCTCAACATCCTCTTATGCTCTAAGAATTTTTCTAATTTGGTCATGGATAAGATCTCTATCTCATTATCAATGAAATAAGGGAGCTCATTTAATGATAGAATCAATTTCTCTCCTTCACCATCATGTCTCATCTACCTAGTGTTTTTTTGTTGTAGTTGATTATCTTCAATTTTTTTCTTGCAATAGGTCTATCTATTCATTCTTTGGGACATCTAAGAGCCCATCAACAACAAGTTGTACCTCCCTCTTCCCCTAGTCATTATACCATTTAGATTTATAGATAATAGGACCACTTTTAAAGAGTGAAATAGTGTCAAGGCAAGAAGACTTATCAGGTATAGATTTTTATAAGGGAAGCAGAGGAGTTTGTTGAGCTTCTTAAGGAGGAATAATTCTTTGAGTAGATTATTTTTTCAGTGGATGAGAATCTTTAAAACTTGGGACCTTGAAACGAGGAACTTGGGGGTTGATTCAACCTCTTGTATGAGTTGTCTCTCCCTAGTTGTCAACAACTTGATCTTCTCTTCTATAGTAACAATATATCTTGCAAGGTGCTCTTCATGTTGCTTCCTCTATTTTTCTATTTATTACTAGTGAAGATGAGCTTCATAATACAATTACTTCTACAACTTTTATCCTTGCTCCTAATCAATAGCTCTCAATTGTTCTTTGAAATTCATCATTATATCTTTGATACTAACATTCTCTAATTGCTTACATGTTAGGGTTAACTTGGAGGATAAGCATGTTGATTGGGAGTAAAGTAAGCTTCTTGGGGTTGATGATATGCATGTGTAGGTTTCTAAGAAGGCTAAGCAAGGTTGGGTGGAAGGAAAGCACTAGGAAAGTACCGGTAACATATTGTAGTGGGGTTATGTGAAGTAAAAGCAGTAGCATCTCTAGTTTGATATTGTTGGTAGGGAGGTGGAAAATTTGAATTTTCATGAAAGGAAGGGGAAAACATGTTCTATCCATAATAATTTTACATGTTGAAGCATAAGGGAGGTTATAATTTTTTAATAATGCTTTGAATAAGAGTAATCATGTTCGTTCAATCAAAGAAACTAGGTACATACTAGCAAAGTCACCAAGTGCTAGCTCTAAGCACTGGGACTACTTGAACTAGTATTTCTAACCAAAAGAGTCATCATGGTGTTGAGTAACTACCTTGAAATTAAATATGCATTGAAGAACACACCAAAATCCTTTTGTATGATGTATAGCTCATAATACTTTGTCTCACCGGGTGTGCCAAAAATTATTCACTTGGAATTGCACCCTACTGAACATGTTGTTTAGTATTCCAATGAAACATACGATTGATATTTAGGTGTGGAACCTTTGTGTATACACCTAAAATCAGTTAGAAATAATTAATTAATTAAATACAAGCTATTTAATTAATAATCCCTTTACTTCATCTACTTATAAATAAATTCTCAATTTATTTATATAGTTCACACTTTTCTAAATTCTTCATCTAAATCACATCCCTCTAATTTAATTAAATAAACAAATTTTGCATAGTTTGTTTATTTAATTAATAACCTTCTCATTAAATTCAAATGCCCAATTTGAATTTGAGCACATGTCTATAGCACTTTTTGGCCATGTCATCAAATGTCACATATAATTAAATATGACTAATATTTAATTACATTATTTTCAACCAATTATCTTCAACAAACTTTTAACACATGGCTTATTCCTCACACACTTTATTCCTTCATCCATTTGGCATGTTTCCCTTGGTCAAGGGGACATCCTCCAAGATTCTTCCATCTCCACCGTTCATCCCTCATGTTTGAATCTGGATCGTCGATCGCTGCCACATCACAAGATGCTTTGAAAATCCTATAAATACAACCCTTTGTTACAACATTATCAATCACATCTTTTAGCAAACTTATTATGTAGGAATAGCTTTGGAGCATTGGAGAATTTGGAGTTCATAGTTAGCTTTGTATTATCATGTTAAATTAGAATCATGTCTTGCTTTATAGTTGCATTTTATTTCATGTCTTTCCTTATAGTTACATTTTAGTTTATCATATTAATAGTTATTTGAGCATATGCAGAATCATTTTAGCTTCTCATCATAGCATTTGTATCACATAGTTTAACAACATTATCCATTTGTCAATATCTCCATTATCATAGCATCATGGCTTTCATCACATAGTTTCATATAGGAACTTAGATTTCTTGCATTTTTGAAGAGCATCTCATTTCTCAAGTTGTCATTCTAACAATCATAGTGCACATATAAAATCTGAGAGCCAAATGGTTTAATGAATCCTTGAGAATAGAGAACAATGGAACGTTTTTAGAGATTTGTTTAATTGCAATTTAGAGTAGTTCTTTGATTCAAATCTTTAATATAATACGTCTCATTGATGTTTGTGTGCTTTAGTATTGATTTTCTAACTCTCCCACATTTCACACACACATAAAATGGTGCCCACCGTGGAGCTCGACCCCATTTTTAATAATTTTTTGGATTTTTTTTAAAAATAGGCTAGACGTGACGTTTTAGCGTGACTATGAGTTCTTTTAGTGCATATGACTTCTATTTTGGCACATACGGAAAATCTTTCAGCACATTTAGGGTCTGTTATGATGCATATGACCAATCTTTCGGCACATACGTCAATTGTTTTAGCGCATACAGGGAGTCTTTCAGCACTTTCAGTCAATACTTGGGTACATTCATTACTTCTTTTAGTGCATTTATCAGTTCTTTTGGCACATACATGAGTTCTTTTAGCACATAGAATAGTTATTTTAGCGCATTGGAAAGATATTTTAGTGCATTGGATGATTGTTTTAGCACATCTGTTTAAATTTGCAAAATCTTTAAAATCTGAGAACTAATTGGTGTTTTTGCTTGCTGGTACTTTTATACGATGGTCAAAGACAATATTTTCATACTACTAATGATTTGTGCAGGGGCTAGAGTTGTTTAATGCTTTCTTTTGATTAAGATAGGCATCTACCTTAATTAGAAGGGTAAAGAACACCATGTCTTTCGTGCTTGATGAATGGTAGGCATATGCTCTCCCCTTAACTGGGTGACCAAAACTCCAAACCCATTCATTTTTATTTTGTTTTATCCTTAGAGGGCCTGCCTTGTGGGAAAAAGTAATCACCCAAGGGAACGACCCAACCGATAACACGCTAAAGCCAAGCGACTTCTAACCGGGATATAAATGTGGGTACTTAGGGAAAGTTCAAGTAGCATGAGGATTGTTCCAACAAGAAGGGCAACAATGGTCTCTTTTCGTATGGATGATCCCCCATGAATGAAATGTCTAGAACCTCTTGTTTAGAAGGCTAAAATCCTTATTCTATTTACTAGCGCAGAAGGTCTAACCTTTGAAGTCATCCCACATTTTTGTGGCTTTTAGTAGAGATGAGAAATATGCCATGGGAGATTGAATGGGTATTGAAGCTTGGCTGCCCTATAGAAGTGAGTGTCATAGAGGGGAGCCAGTGGGGTCAAGCTTCTAATCATTCGCTAAAAGTAGGCGCAGTTGGAGTAAAATCCAAATGGGAATCTAGTAAATATTGTCCTATACAGCCTTAAGTTGTACATGTTTGATGTGTTTTCCCAATTTTTTTTAAACAAATTTCAAACAAAACATCATACATTGGAAGTGAAAATATTGATTCAGAAAATATCCTTTGAAACAACCCATTCTTTGACTAGAAAATCAGAAAAATCAAACACAAACTTGCAAGAAACTATGACATTTCCTAGTTCAGCGCATCCGACTGTTGTTATAGCACATCCGTGCAATCTTGCAGCGCATCCGTCCAATATTCCAGTGCATTCATTCTCTGTTATAGCACATCTATTCAATATTTTAGTGCATCAACTCTTTGCTATAGTGCATACACTGCATATTTTAGCACATCGACCCTCTGTTATAGTGCATCCAGACAACTTTATAGCACATCGATCCTCTACTCTAGTGCATCTAGGAAATATTATAGCACATCCATGCAATCTTCTAGCACACTCATTCTTTTTTTTTTAGCACATCTATCAAATATTTTAGCGCATCCATTAAATGCAAAACCCGAGAGTTGAATTTAACCCCTGTTTCACAGTTTGAACCAAAATTCAAGATCTTTTTCAATCTAGAATCATTCCTCATGTACAACAGAGTCTAAAATTGTTAAAAATGACCTCTACAAGTGGAATTCTCTAATCTAAACCTAGATCTAACATCTCAAAGTGCCTAAATCATCGAACTTATCATATCTTTGATTGTTAAGCCTAGTTTCATCATCAAGATTTATCATCCTCTCATCACGAAACAAAGATGTATAATCAAATCAAACTTAGTCTCATCAATAGAATTTCTAATTCTATTTGACTTAGTTGTAATCATTAGCACTATTCCAAACAAAGATCAAAGTTTAGTCAAAGTATAACACCTGTATGCCCATTCAAACAAGGTTGCAAAAGCAAAAACTCAAAGAAAAAGAACTTGAAACCCAAAACATTGAAACTCAAAACATCAAAACTCCAAACATTGAAACTCAAAACACCATGGCTGAACCTAAAGAGAATCCTTTCCATGGAAGCCACAACACTGAAGGTGACAAAATAACTGAGGAAGACATCCAAAATATTGAAAAAGATCCAAATTTCCATAAGTTCTTAGAAAACATTTTTGAAAGAAATGGGGAAAAATACCTCCTAATGCTGGCTAAACAAGGTGTCAAATTGCTTGATGACTTTGATGTTAATCAATTGAAAGCACCTCCTAAAAATCCTGAAAATGATTTAGAACAAGTGACTGCATTAACTCTTCAAATGAAAAACCTCCAACAACAAATGTTTGACATGCAAAGGGGAACATCAAAACGATACTTGCTACAAGACATTTGTCCATATCCTTTTGATCAATCCATCAACATGATCCCTTTTCCTAAACATTGTGAATTCCCAAAATATGACAAATATAATGGTAAAACGGATCCAATAAACCATGTGAGGGAATTTAGAACCATGAGTCTTGAGTTTGCACACGAAGAAACTTACTTGATGAGATTATTTCCACGCAGCCTAGGTGGACAATGCCTTGAATGGTTCTCCAAACTTGCACCACCAATCAAAAATTTTGAAGAGTTGGTTAGCAAATTCATCACTCAATACTCCTATAACATTCAACACAAGATCACAATGAAGGACCTTTGCAATACCAAACAAAAGAAGGGTGAATCATTCCTTGTATTTTTGCAAAGGTGGAGAAGAATGTTTGCAAGATATTCTCGTCCCATACCAGAAAAAGAAAAGATGGAAATTTTTATTGACAATCTAAATGATGAAATGAGTTGTAGATTGGAATTACAATGTCCACCTACTTTCAAGAAATTGATTGAAAATGGGATGAAAATCAAAGAAGCCTTGGTCAAGAGAGGAGTCATAAAACTTCACAATGAAAACAACCCATCAAGCTCCTCCAACAATTATAACAACAGTGATAAACCAAAGTTTTGGCAACGAAACAAGAATGCTAGTAACAATCATGGTGTAGTTGAAACACAAAATGCAAAACTAGTATTCAACTTGACAGCAGCTTCCATCAAGACCAATTAGAACAACAACCAAAACAATAATCAAAACAATTCTAAAACCAAACCACCACCATATCAAACATCCTCAAATCAAAGAAGGTTCACACCTTTGGGACAATCATTGGAATCGACATTGAAAGAGATTCTTGAAGCAAAAGTCATAACATTGCCAGAGGCACGAGATTATAACCACAAGTTAAACCATCCTAGTGGAATGATGCACATTACTGCGATTTTCATCGAAACAAAGGACACAAAAAAAATGACTGTATACAGCTGAAACATTTGGTGCGAGATTTGATTGATAACAAGACAATATTTGTAGAGGGACCTCAAACGAACAATGATCATGGAGCATTCAATAATCCTCTGCCAAACTATGAAAAAGGAGAGTCCTCTTCATCAAACACCAAAGGAAAGAATGTAAACTATGTCTATGACACTACCATTCTTAACATTTCTAATGTTGGTAATCCAATCAATGATAGACAAAGCATTGTACCAGTTGATTTGAAAGTTTTCCAATCCCAAGCTATGGTGGGACATGTGACTGCACCTCATTTCATATCATTTTTTGAAAACTATGATGCATCACTCACCCATCCACATAATGCTCCACTTCATATTGAGGTTTTGATCCATAAATGTTTGGTCAAATGTGTTTTAATAGATGGAGGAGCTGGTATAAATATCTATTCTTTAAAGTTTATCCATGCATTGGGTTATTCAGAAAGTGCAATAGATTCTCGTAAACAGATTACAATGAAGGCATATGATGTAGAGGAATGTTCATCTAAGGGATCAATTGCTTTACCAATCAAGTTGCCCCTATGGTAAAGAATATGGTTTTCCAAGTCCTTGATCTCCCCTTGACCTATAATATCCTCCTTGGAAGACCTTGGATACATGAAATGCAAGCGGTATGCTCTACATACCATCAATGCTTGAAATTTTCTCACGATGGAGTTGAAATCACAATACAAGGAGATCCTAATTCTTTCATGTTTGGCCATAATCAAAGTCCTAAAGTTGAAATCACCATCCCTAGCAATTGTGAAGCACTCCCTCAAATAAATGTTGATCCTGAACCCGTCAACGCATCCACTCTAGTCATTGCACTATTAAACCCCAATGTCCAAATCCATGATCTAGGATGTGGAGAATACTGTTTGGATGAGTTGTTAGTAAAAGATACTGCTATTGTCATCGAGAAGGGTCATACTTCCAATAATGATGTCAAGACAACTACAAAAGAAATACATAAAGATGGCCGTGTTGGGATTGAAACCTTTTGGGATCCTGATGATACACCTACCCTTTCCATATCTGGCTACACACAAGCTTTTGATACCTATGATAACCCCCTATTTGACCAAGATATCTATGATAACCCACTCTTTGACCATGATTTTGTTGAGCAAATCCACTCATCATCCTTCCATCACACTTGCCCTGGGCTAGGGTATGAATCTCCTAATGTTCCCTCTATCAAGCCATCTTTCCAAGTCACTAAGGATATACAAGCCTTTGTTGGTTTTAGCAGTACCAAAAAGGATAGTATCAAAGACTCTATTGATGACATCACCACTCCCACTCCATCCATCTCATCCACATCCATCCACCTTGTAGACATGGATCAACAAGTATCATCTAAAGAAAATATAAAGGAGGCAAATCAAAAATCAAAGGTAAAAATACCTTTTTCAAATGGAGATTCGAAATCAAAAGAAAGCTTGCCACAAAAGAAAAATCAAGAGATGTCCCTTAGCCAAAATAAAAAGCTATTAGACAAGTCAAAAGCAAAAAAAGATCAAGAAAAGTCCCTTAGCCACAATAAAAAGCTATTGGACCAATTAAAAAGAAAGAAAGATCCAAACAAGTCCCCTAGCCAAAATAAAAAGCTATCGAACAAATAAAAAATCAAAGTAAAAAATAAAAGCAAGCAAAAGTTGATCTCCAAACATGCTCTCCCTCAAAAATAACTGGGGGCATCTACCAAAGCAGAAAATCAAAGAAAGAACTTATTGATCTATGGTCTACATCCATGTCACTCATACCACATATTCCCTTCCACTCATCCATGTATTTTTACCCGCCATATCATTACACCTCCACTGGTGATGTCTGTTAATGTGCCTTTGATCATGACCCCTTCACGTACTATAACTCAATGGTTGCCCAAGTTCCTTTTTGTTTGAAGCCTAATGGCCCATGTAGTGCCCACATTAGGGATCCTATCATAGCCTATTTTATCTATCATATCTATCACCCTCCATACTTGCCACTCATACTATTTATTCCAATTGGGTCCTTTCATCCAACAGGATCATTGACACAGGATCGAAGCATCATATCAGTCTTCAGATTAGTAGCATATCAGTTGTCCACACCTGAAGGGGATTTGTTTGATGAACCCCTCAACAACTCGCATCTCAAGAAATTCTACACCAGAATCATCTAGTGCATCGGTAAAAGTCTTGGGAAAAATACAAAAAAATAGAAAATGTCCTAAAAAATGGTTGCCTTGATGAAAACCTGGCAAATAGACATCTTGGTAACAACAAAAAAAATAAAAAAAGGACCAAAAAAATCATAAAATTTGAAAAAGTGCAATAAAAACAAGTAGTGAAAACTTGGCAACATGTGCTATTTGTGATAGGTTAGCTTTTCCATCTATTTGAGCATGCTAACCATTCACTTTTGCCACTCACTTTCACCATCAATCTGCCTATCATCGAAAAGCTTCATGTACATATCTTGGCATTGCGGTCATGTCTCACCCTAGAATGGGGGAAAAATCCTGAACTAACTGGGGGCAATAAACTTTGAGCTTGAACCAATAAACAAACAGCAGTAGGACAAACACAACAAACACAACAATCACAATGCAACCCAACATTGAACATCAATCACACAAACATGAACACATCAACCATCCATATCAAATAACCAAATCAATCAAACCAAAAGCACACTTCAAATGGATGATTTTTCTTCTGAATCATAGAGTTATCACTGTGGCATGGATGTTCAACCATTGAACTTTGATTTTTGTTATCATATCTCTGGAGCAACTCAATGACGTATTGAACTAGAGGAGCCAGGAAGGAGTATGATTTTTCTTTGTCTATTGTTTGTGAGTTGATCATTATTATGTGCAAATTGTCACGGGATGTGCTCTACAAAGTATCACTAATGACATTCTGAATTTGCATAGGAAAATGATTAACTCTTGTTTATTTACACAAGCAATACTTAGGTCATCTCAGTTTAATTATACCTAGATGCTTGTGTTAGCTTGCAATATCAAAAATCATGGAAGTAGTACTCAGGTCATCATGGTCTACATTATGCCATCGATGCTTGTACTCACTCTCAAAATTTTAAAGGCTCAATGATGATAAAAAGCACAACAAATTGACTATTACGAATGACAACATCTACATATTAGATCTGCATGGTTAAAGTGGATTGCATCCATGTTAGCTTGCATCTATATCTATGGGATTTCCAAAGCTGCAACAATTTCACAAGGATGTTATCTCTCTTATCAATGGATGGAGTACATTTGACATTACCAAAAACACAACATTCTCATATAGTTGCACATCAATTGCATCATCAATTGCATATATTAGAAAACATTATCACATCATTCATCCATCCATGCATCACATCATAATACTTGCATTAGAAAACACAAAAATAAGTGCATTCCATCTCACTTGCATGATCCAAATCATTCCATTAATCATTAATGGATTAAGGAATTGGTCCATTAAGATGATTGAAAGACATGTCTAGCAGAGTAAGATTTCCAAGCAGAAAAACATTTCTATTTTAATAGGGGCATAATTGAACTTGATGCATCTATAATTGAACTTGATGCATCACTGAAATCACTTACTCCTTTTATAAAATGGATCTTAGATTCACATAAGATGATTGAAAGACATGTCCAACAAAGTAAGATTTCCAAGAAGAAAAAAGTTGTTGAAGAACATGACTGGTAAAAACATAATGCCATTGTTATGAACATCTAAAACCGGCAGTGAAGATGAATTTGTTATTACTCAAATCCAAGAATGACAAAGGACTAACTGGATCAGCATAAACATCATACATCATTTGCATAATCAAATCCATCTCACATAGCATAAAACACCATCCATTAAGCATATAGAATCATTAATCATACATTATCATATCATCATTGCATACATCCCATAATCATCATTATATAAGCATCATCATTACATAATCATCATGATCATCATCATATGAACATCATCAACACATAGAACTATGCACCATCATGTGATCATTTCATTCATACATTCATCCATTCATTACATCATCTATTTGCATTAGAAAAGTACAAAAACACACCATACATCATTTGCATAATAAAACCCATCACATGGGCATTATTCATAAAGCATCATAAGAATCATAACACATCAGTTGCATCATCATCCATAACATATCATATCATCATCATATAGAACATCACATAACATATATATAATAGAAATTAAATGCATCCATCATAATCATCATGATCCATCATTATCAAATAGAAATCAAATGCATCCATCATAATCAAATAGTATTTAAATGCATCCATCACAACCATCATGATCCATCATCATCAAATAGAAATTAAATGCATGGATCATAATCATCATAATCATCATCATCTAAACATCATATAGACACATAGATCATAATCATCGCCACATGTCATATAATCAAAATCATAATGTCAAAGTGTACAAGGATATCCAAGG
The DNA here is from genome assembly GCA_007258455.2 of Sequoia sempervirens. Classification (NCBI taxonomy): domain Eukaryota; kingdom Viridiplantae; phylum Streptophyta; class Pinopsida; order Cupressales; family Cupressaceae; genus Sequoia; species Sequoia sempervirens. The sequence goes on from VDFB02028702.1 coordinate 51,599, forward strand.
ATATAAAGAGAAATATCAATATAAAAAATGGCAGTGTATCATAATGTCTAAATCCAAGAGGCACATCATCAATGTCTCAAAAACATCAGTGTATACATGTCCAAAGTACATCAGAAAATCTAAAATCGGAGCTATGTCGTGCTCCCCCTAGATGGTGTTGGCATCACATGACTAGGGCCTCCCCCACCAGATGGACTAGTACCTCCTCCGCCTGACGGACTTGCACTAGGATTTCCCCTATCTTCAAGAAGCAGTTGTGTAACACCCATGCTCATGGTCCAAGATCAGGGCCTCCCTGACCGAGACTATGCAAAACTCTCCCGCCACTCAAGACGGACCACATCATGATATTGAACCCTATAAAACTCTACCTCTTGGGCGGTATGACGTATCTCCTTGAAATAGTTTGAAGAATCGACAGTCAATGCAGCCTACTGTAATCTCTTGGAGACACCCTTGGCTTGCTCCACCTTTTTTCTCAGGCTTTCTCTCTCGATAGTTAGTGTGGCAATCTGCCCCTGCATCTATACATGTCCCTGACCTTGAGCCTGGACCTAGGTGAGCTAAGCCTGTACCTATTGAACCTGTTGTTTAGCAGCATCCCTCTCGGTCATCAATATTTGAACCTATCCCTGGACTTGTGCTAACAAAGCCTGAGCCTGCTCCAACTGACCCTGTAGTGTCTCAACCTATACCTGTAATGCAACAATCTATGTATGATGTTGTGGCAAGGGTAGTCAGATCTCCACATGTCGCCTCTTGTGAGGCACTCTCAACTCTCCAACATCGGGACCTAGCCCTCCTCCACCTTCATCTACTCCCCCATCACCCCCATCATCATCTTCGCCATCTCTATTGCCATCTCCATCCCCACCATCATTTCTCTCCTCCTCTTCCTCCTCCCCTCTCTATTGTCTCTGACCATGACCTACTGCCTCCTCCTCTAATGATGGTGTTGGCTCATCTAGGATGGTAATTCATGGGAATAGATGTAATTACATGTATTGTGCATACTCCTCTGATATCGGCACATTGGTGATCTCTAGATGCACCTCCCAAATGAAAACCTGTAATCCCTGGAAGTGATAAATTGTTGCATCATAAGACAAGACAAGTCCCCAATCTGTCACATCTACATGTCGTCGTGCATAGTGGGCTACTCCTTGCGGCATACCCTGAACCCTACCATACTACCTCAGTACTCTCAACAAAATGAATCTCTCAATAATGAATCATGTACGGCCAATCAGGTATAGGGACTAACATAAAAACATCTCAATGTCGTCCTCAAGCCACTGCTTGCAATCCATATAGGGCCGCCATACCAAAAACTCAAGATCATCTAGTGCCCTCCTCCAATACTCTAGTTTTCCTAGCATAGGATGAGCAAGTTGACCAACATAAATATGTACATACGGCCTCATGGAAGTCGCTATCTATCTCCAACCAACTGAATGACTGCTATATGCTCCCAGGCCCAGACCTGAAGCAATGTGACTCCAGCTGATAAATTGGCCACGCGAAGGTAGACCACATGGTGCAGATCATGATACAAATGTGTGAGCATGCAACAACCCCATGCATATCCCATACCCTAAGCAATTATGCTCTCCAAAATCCACCCCCATCCAACTGATAGTCCCTTTGACCTGCTATCAGGACAAATGAACCTTCCAATAAATTTGGCAAGAATTGAAGGCAAAGTGACATAAGCATCAACCATATCCAGAATCTCATAGCCGCATATATGCTCATCCTCAAACACAATACGCAGTGCATCAGTCTCGCCCTGCTCCTGTGAATCATATAGTACAAGCTCTCTAACCACAGGTATTCACAAAATCTGGTAGATGTCCTCTAGAGTTACTATGATCTCACTAGTGGGAAAATGGAAGGTGTTATGCTCATTATGCCACCTCTCTGCTAAAGCTGTCAGCAACCCCCTATTGATCTTAATCTAGGGCATATCAATAAGAGACGACAAACCACATCATGTGATCACAGCTACATCAAGCAGTGTCATGTGTGGAATCAAATCCCACATCCTGGGAAAATGCTCTCTAATTTGCAAACTCGTCAACGACTCCTATCATCATAAAATCACAAATCAGTCAATCAATCAATCAACATCAATCATCAAATCAATCAATCAAAACTAATCAACCTATCAATCTAATTAGCTCTAGTGAGAATTTGATCAAATCTCATGAGGTTCATCAGTCTATCATTCAACCTCGCCTATCATGAGGTTCATCAATCAATTTAGCCTCACTTATCATGAGTTTCATCAATCAATTTAGCCTCACCTATCATGAGGTTCATCAATCAATGCACCTCACCTATCATGAGGTTCATCAATAAATTCAATCTCGCCTATCATGAGGTTTATCAATCAATCAATCAATTCAACCTCGCCTATCATGAGGTTTATCAATCAACCTATCATTGATCCTTGCCTATCATGAGGTCAATCAATCAATCAACCTATCATTGATCCTCCCCTATCATGAGGTCAATCAATCAATCAACCTATCAATTGATCCTCTCCTATCACGAGGTTAATTATCAGTATCAATCATTGAATTTCACCTATCATGAGATCAATGGACATTTAATCTATCAACATCATCAATCATCATCAAATCAAAGGCCGGCACAATCAAACATCATTGACATCAAGGAGTCCAATAAAAAAAATCATAAATTTGGTTTAAATTTCACCAATGCACTAGAACAATGCTTCAATGTGCTAAAAAACCCTATGCGCTATAAAATTTAACCAATGCGCTAAAACATAGTTTCAATGCGCTGAAGTATCCAATGCACCATTACATTTGGTCTATGCACCGGAATAGGGTCCCAATACATCGATTCATCTTATGCGCTACATCTAATCTATGCACTAAATCAATTCCTCTATGCGCTAAGTTCATAAATGCGCTAAAATAGTTCATGAATGTGCTATTGTGGGCACCCTATGTGCTAAATCACCTATGCGCTAACATAAACACCCTATGCGCTAAAGTCCTTATCCTATGCGCTAAGTTCACGAATGTGCTACAATAGACAATGAATGTGCTATTGTGGTCTTCCTATGCGCTAAAGTACCAAAAGTTGAATTAAAACGAGAAAATGGAGGGAAAATCAAATGCACAAATTACGAGGGAAGTTTTTGGGGTACATGCCGAAGGATCATACGCCGTCAGGCAGTTGTGACGCCTGGCCTGCTCGAACTGATGCGTGTGGTAAGGGATCACCATTTCGCCAAATTTGCACAAATCACTCTCTCACTCTCAAGTTTTCAAAATGAAAATGCTCAAATGAACTTCTAATCACTCTTTTAAACCTTTTTTAGATTAAGTGGGATTTTTGGTGGGGTTGTTTTATTTTATTTTCAAAAGGGGCTTAATTGATTAAATCATCATCTGTGAGCTAATATATCATTTTTCGGGAGATAAATTGTTTCTGAATCATAAAATTTTGAGATCATCATCAAATCATTGAAAAATCATCAAAATTTTCAAAAAATCCAAAAAATCCAAAAAATTCAAAAATTCATCGATTTATCTCCCGAGGGGGCATATATCCATCATCACTTGAAAATAAGCATCTAGGGCATCAAATTTTTTTTTGTCAACATCAACAACAAATTTTTCTTTGAAGCAACGTCTAAACACATTACTTCAAAGAGGGGCAAAATGTATACACCTAAAATCGGCCAAGAATAATTAATTAATTAAATACAAGCTATTTAATTAATAATCCCTTTATTTCATCTACTTATAAATAAATTCTCAATTTATTTATATAGTTCACACTTTTCTAAATTCTTCATCTAAATCACATCCCTCTAATTTAATTAAATAAACAAATTTCGCATAGTTTGTTTTCTTTAATTAATAACCTTCTCATTAAATTCAAATGCCCAATTTGAATTTGAGCACGTCTACAACACTTTTTGGCCATGTCATCAAATGTCACATGTAATTAAATATGACTAATATTTAATTACATTATTTTCAACCAATTATCTTCAACAAACTTTTAACACATGGCTTATTCCTCACACACTTTATTCCTTCATCCATTTGGCATGTTGCCCTTGGTCAAGGGGACATCTTCCAAGATTCTTCCATCTCCATCGTTCATCCCTCATGTTTGAATCTGGACCATTGATTGCTGCCACATCACAAGATGCTTTGAAAATCCCATAAATAGAACCCTTTGCTACAACATTATCAATCACATCTTTTAGCAAACTTATTATGCAGGAGTAGCTTTGGAGCACTCGAGCATTTGGAGTTCATAGTTAGCTTTGTATTGGAGTTTATTTGAAAATCCTATAAATACAACCCTTTAAATTAGAATCATGTCTTGCTTTATAGTTGCATTTTATTTCATGTCTTTCCTTATAGTTGCATTTTAGTTTATCATATTAATAGTTATTTGAGCATATGCATAATCATTTTAGCTTCTCATCACAACATTTGTATCACATAGTTTAACAACATTATCCATTTGTCAATATCTCCATTATCATAGCATCATGGCTTTCATCACATAGTTTTATGTAGGAACTTAGATTTCTTGCATTTTTGAAGAGCATCTCATTTCTCAAGTTGTCATTCTAACAATCATAGTGTACATATAAAATCTGAGAGCCAAATGGTTTAATGAATCCTTGAGAATAGAGAATAATGAAACATTTTTAGAGATTTGTTTAATTGCAATTTAGAGTAGTTATTTGATTCAAATCTTTAATATAATACATCTCATTGATGTTTGTGTGCTTTAGTATTGATTTTCTAATTCTCCCACATTTCACACACACACACTTTGTAATGAAGATTATACCTCTAGAGAAGGTTGGCTTCCTTTCTAATCTAGATGTAAAAATGTTGGACCAACCTAGCATTGCATAAACCTATAACTAATCTATTCCACCGATTCTCAATGCAGGAGCATCCAGTAGTGTAGGGAAATCTTGCACCGCCTAGAAAAATGTTTTTCCTTATTTTATTTAGTTGTTTTGAGTCCCATGATGGCACTTAAGGGGTGTAAGATAGTCAAAAGTCAAGAAAGGCGAAAAATGTTCACTTACTATTTTTGGTAAGTCAGCCTAAATGGGCTCATATGGACCTGAAAAATTACCCCAAGGAGCATGACTGAAAAATATTTTTGGTCACGAAAGAATTGTCTCAATACCCTGTACAGTTTGGGAGATATTAAAGTTTTCATCCCGAGAAATCCCTCCGATGCAACTTCAAATTCAAATATGAAAACCTTAGAGGCCTCGAAACAACTTGAAAAGTGAAGAAAACAATCTTTGATGTTATGACGTTGTAGATCTCTTCAAGAGATTTCCAACAATATATTATAATAGCAAATCAGACACCCAGATCAAAAGTTATGCCCTGTGAAGCTGCCCCACTAAAAAGTGAATTTCATTAAAATATCTTCCTAGGCAAGAAATAAATCAGCGAAACTTTTGGCACCAAACACAAAAGGGAGAGTTACGCTTTTTAGAACATTCTAGGGCAATTATTGGGTAAAATAAAAGGGATAAGTGGGGGTTGTAGGAGGTGGCTCCATTAGTGCAGATTGTGGCTCTAAATAATATATTTTGTTTTCAAAGTTGATTTAGTTGTAATGAATCAAGCCTATGAGGTTGTAGCGTTGTATGTTCTAAATTTGTAATTTCATTTTCTAAAAGTAATTGAAAGTTGTAGACACGCAAAATTAGCATTATGCATTTGATCAAAATCACACTCATCCATTCATCAGGGTAAATTCATCAACTTAAATCAAATAAATCAAACTTGATCCTATCATCATCTCTTTAATTAAATAAATCAATCATTTATTTAATTAAATCTCAGAGCATCATTCATCTCCCTTTGATTTGATTTAAATCCGTAAATCAAGTCAAAGTGGTCAAATCAGCCTAATCATCATCCTAGCTAATTAATCCTGATTAAATCTAATGCTAATCTCACCCACTTGCATTCTCTAGATTTGGCCACTTGCATATGAAATTGCTTTTATTTGATTTATCAAAATCTTTATTTTCAACTTGGCATAAAGGAAGAATATTCTCCAAGTTTGAATCTCCCCCCAAGTGGACATATACACCCAACAGAGCATTTATGAGGCCTTACATGTCTCTTACATGTCCCCTTCCAAAGTCAAACTCAGCATTTATTGGAAAATTTGAATTCAAATTTTCCCTCTCATGGGCACTCTTCCCAAATCTTGCACAACCATTGACCACTCACCACTTGACAAGTGGCCTTATCTTATTGGCTTGATCTTTGTCCCACATTGGTCCATTTTCAACACTCTTAGCATTTGAAAATCTATAAAATAGAGGCTTCATCTCTTATCAAACCCTTCACCATCTCTCCACAATCTTGCAAGGTCACTCTCTTCATTTGAGATTTGATCTTGTCCATTTCACTCTTCATCATTTGCAACATTTATCTTATCAATCAAGGATTGGGAAAGGGTCACTAGCACATGTGACACCAATCCACTATGAGATAGTATTTTCTTCATGTTTTGTTGTATGCTTTCAACTAGTTTATCTAATCTTTTGTTGTTTTGATGGCATCATGAAGCATGTTGATTTATTTCATATGGATGTTGAGGGTTCGCTTTGCTTGAATACTAATCATGCTTGTTTATGTTAGTTTTTAACCAAAATGCATAATTTCACATCCTACAGCAAGAACAACAAGAAGCAACATAATTGGCAGCCCAACAACAAGTGTTGTGGGAACAAGAACAAGTAGAACAACAAGCGTTGTTAGAACAGCAACAAGCGCAACAACAAGCAGAACAACAAGCGTTGTTAGAACAACAACAAGTGCAACAACAAGCAAAAATCCTAGTGCAACAACAACAAGAGCAACAACATGCATTGTTCATCCAAAAGCAAGTAGAAGCCTACTTCACCTGCCACAACATACCAATACCATTGAACAATGCACAAACCAACCCATCCATCCAAACCATGATTGCAACACCCCAAAACACATTCATCCCACCCCCTGATCCTCAGAATGATATGACAACACAATTCAAGTTGCTCTCGCAACAAGTACTCGATCTTCAATCAGGGCGAACAACCAAAACGCAAAGCAACTTGTGTCCCTATCCATTTGATAGGAGCCTAGACATGAAACCATTCCCTAAGGGATTTGAGATCCCTAAATTTGACAAATATCGAGGGACAGGAAACCCTGAAGATCACATCAGGGAATTCCAGGTTCATTGTATGGAGGTTGCATATGACGATACTTATCTGATGCGGCTATTCCCTAGGAGCTTAGCAGGAGATGCTATAGAATGGTTCTCTCGCTTACCTTCAGGCATTAGGACATTCAAAGAAATTAGAGACGCATTCATTAGAAACTACGCATGTAATATTACAATGGATGTTAGTCTCGAAGAACTCTACGCTCTGAAACAAGGAAAGAATGAATCTTTCGCTTCATTTCTTCAATGATGGCGATCCAAGGCCAATCGGAGCAAATGGACCATGCCAGAAGAGCAACAAGTCTGCACAATCATTACCAACCTTGAAAGCCGCTTGTCATTCCACCTCAAGGTTCAGGGAATCACCACCTATGATCAACTAATCTCCAAGGTGCTTAGCATCGAAAGAGCCCTTGCAACCCAACCCATCGAATCAACATCATATCATGAATCACAAAACAATCGCCCACCATCAAATTACAACGATAAACCTCGTACATGGGTGAGAAACAAGAACATCACTAATGATGGTGTCATCGATGCCAAGGTGGTCATTAGTGGTCCACGCCAAAATACACCCGCACCGCAAATCCAGAATCAACGCCAAAACACTCATCACGCAACATACCAACCCAATAATCCCACCATCAATAACGTCAATGACCAAAGAGGACCACCTCAATGCAAAACATACCCCAAACAAAAATACACTACTTTGGGGGAACCACTTGAGGACATCATGAAAAAGCTAATCGACGAAAAACTCATTCAAGCTCCTACATTTGAGAATTATCAAGAACCTGATGTCAAACCTCCTTGGTACAATGAAAATCAACTATGTGAGTTCCACAAAATCAAAGGCCACACCACAAACAATTGTATGAGACTCAAGAACATCATCCAAGATCTCATCGACAAAAGAATCATAAATGTGGAAGCACCTACTAGGAATCAGGATCTTAAAATCTACACAAATCCGATGCCAAATCATGGCAACAAAGGGAATAACAAGGATAAAAGAAAAGGCATTGTAAATCATGTATACGAAATAGTTGTTGCCAACCTCAATGAAAACTGCATGGTCATCACCATCAAGGGCGCCCATGCCGAAGACTATGGAGTCACCACAAGAGGCGGAAAAGTCACCATCGCAGGATCATCCCAACCCAATAGAGTCCCTACATCAAGAGTCGTTCCGTATAGCTACAATGTTGTAGACCAACTCAAAAGAACGCTAGCACACATATCCATCATGGAGTTGTTAAAAATCTCATCAACGCATAAAAAGATCCTTGAGGAAGCATTAGCCTCATCTACCGTCCCCGCAGATCTCGATGCTGAACAATTCCAAGCTATGGTCGGAAACAACATAACACCTAATCTCCTTACATTTTCTGACCAGGATTTTCTCGCCCAACCATCTCACAATCGTGCACTTCACTTGGAGGTCATTGTGAACAAAAGCAAAATCAAAAGGGTCCTGGTGGATGGAGGTGCAGGTTTGAACATCTGTTCTTTTAGTCTCATCAAGCAGTTAAAGATATTAGAAGACTCCATTGATAAAGGGAAGGGCATCACAATCAGAGCATATGATGACCAAGAAAGAGTGTCTCAGGGCACAATTAAGCTCCCTATTCAAGTAGGGCCAACACTCATGGAAACCACATGTCAGGTCTTGGACCTCGACTTACCATACAACATTCTCCTGGGACGCCCATGGATCCATGCAATGAAAGCCGTAGCATCAACCTTCCACCAATGTGTAAAATTTACACATAACAGACAAGAGGTTATCATCCATGGAGATCCTGAGCCGTTTTCATACTGCAAGAACCTTGAAGCCAAATATTACAAAATCCCCCAAGTGCCAAAAAATGATGAGGGCCCATCCACATCATACATCGATCCCGCCATTCTCCACTTCTGGACAGAGACAAGCCATTCCCACCATATCCGACATCAAGCTCATCATCCAAGAGGACAGTTGTGGAAGTTATAGGCTCCCTAACAATGCTTTTGTGATAGGAGAGTTACCACAATCTCCAAGATCACGAGGACGCCCACAAGAAAATCAAGCTCCCACATCACAAACCTATCCTCAAAATTACCCTGAATTCACAAGGTGGGGAGACCTTGGCCATGAGGTAATAGAAGTAGATCCATCAAACATGTTGTATCGAGATGAAAGACCGACACCTGAATTACCAATGGATGAAAGAAGCATAGGCCTACACATGATGCTTGCGATGGGCTATGACCGAAATCAGAGACTGGGACAAAATGACAATGGGCTCTTAATACCAATCATGCCTGAGACGTGACCTATAACAAATCTTGGTCTTGGATGTACCCCTTCAAGAATAACCATACGTGGCCGAAGTCCTCCGGTTAGAGCCGCTAATGTTTCTCCTCAGCCAGTCCTAGTACAAGTGCACTCCCCAATACCCATAGGGACAGACATGCATAACTTTATCACTGAGCCCTATATTAGTAGCGATGACGAAGATACCTTATCCAACCTACCTAGGTTATTCAAAGATACCACCCTTTACATGATTAGTACCTTATCTTTCAAATCCGATCATCAAGATCATGAGATCCGCTTAGTCTACCCCCAACTGATCGACTATGACCAACGAGGACCACCAGTTCTTGATATATTCGAAAACAATGAAGCGCTCTCAGAATTCATGGGGTTGAGGGATAACATTCCAGATGGAGATCACAAGGCAGGATTCATAATGGAGTTAGATGCACATGCTTATTATGGGGAAATGAATGAATCCTTCAGTCGCAAAAGTGAGAAACTAAGAATCATATCCAAGTCCTTGAGTGAAAACCACACCGTGGCACTCTCTGACAACAAAATAGTAAAAAGAAAGGACGTATCCAGTGGTGAAAACCTCTCTGAGGTGCCTGAGGATGAAGGATTCAATCTTCCCCTAAGAGCTATTCATTAAGAGAAATCAGCAGTCTTGGCCGAAAAATGCAACCCAGTCAACCTAGGAACAGAGGAGACCCCGCATATCACATTCTATGTGGAATCACTATTATCAAAAGAGCAAGAACTCCTAGCAACATTCCTAAGGGAAAGACAAATAAATTTTGCATGGAGTTATGCTAATATGCCAGGACTTGATCCAAATACTGTGGTCCACCACCTAGCAGTGTATCTAGATGCAAAACCTGTCAGACAGAAGCTTCACAAAATGCATCCTCAAATTGCTTTGTTAGTCAAAATGGAGCTCAAAAAGCTATTAGATGCTGGATTCATCCAACCAATTGATTATCCAAAATGGGTATCAAACTTGGTACCTGTTTCAAAACCTGACGGAGCTATCAGAATCTACATGGATTTCAAAGATTTGAACAAAGCATGTCCCAAGGATGATTTCCCCCTCCCCAACATCGACATGATAGTGGACATGACAGCAGGGCACGAGATGCTATCGTTAATGGACGAATTTTCAGGATATAACCGGATCATGATAGCAAAAAAAGACCGACACAAGACGGCTTTCACTTGTCCATGGGGGACCTACTGCTGGAACATGATGCCATTCGGCCTAAAGAATGCAGGAGCAACCTATCAAAGGGCCATGACACTGATATTCCATGATATGATTCACAAAACAGTCGAAGACTATGTCGACGACATCCTAGCAAAGTCAAGAAAAAGATAAGATCATATAGCAACCCTAAGTGCTATCTTCGACAGATTAGAGGAATACAAGGTCATACTAAATCCCAAGAAGTGCGTCTTCGGCGTACAACCAGGTAAACTACTAGGATACATAGTCTCCATGAGGGGTATTGAGGTGGATCCAGCAAAAGTCAAAGCAATTCTTGAGATGGAAGCACCAAGGAACTTAAAGCAACTGAGAGGCCTCCAAGGTAGGCTCCAATCCATTAGAAGGTTCATAGCACAACTGGCAGACAAGCAGAATCCATATTCACACCTACTCCACAAGGGGGTATCATACAAATGGGATACAAAATGTGAAGAGGCATTCAACAAAATAAAGGAATATCTAACGACACTCCAAGGTTAATGCCACCTATCCCTTTAGAAAGCCATTAATCTTATATGTGTCAGCAACAGTAGCAGCCCTAGGAGCTCTTCTTGCTCAACATGATGAAAACAGAACAGAAAGAGCCATCTACTATATTAGCAGGACAATGGTCGGTCATGAGCTAAATTACTCCATTGAAAAAGCTTGCCTCGTAGTAGTGTTTGCATCCCAAAAATTCAGACATTATATGCTGGCACACAAGATAAAGCTTATTGCCAAAATTGACCCCCTTAAATATCTCTTATCAAAGGCAATGTTAACTGGCAAAATGGCAAAATGGGTCATGATATTATCAGAATATGACATCGAAGCATGCTGAGA
>VDFB02028702.1:65145-81703 GCA_007258455.2 Sequoia sempervirens
TCCAAAACATCCAAAACATTTCAAAATCCAAAACAAAATAAAAGTCATTCAAAAGCCAAAACAAGGTCGTTTTGTCAACTACGCTGCCTCTGAAATTGAACGAGGGTAAGGTTGATCTTTGATCATCCCCCAAGACATTTAAGTCACCCCAGGAGTCTCATTAATAAACCGAGCATTTCATCACATGTGTATATCATCATCATTTGTAAATTCCACAAGCCGCCAAATAATCCATGTGGTCTCCTCGTTGCATAATCGAGGGCAAGGCTAATCAAGCCGATAGCCCCCGAGGCCCTGTGATAGGTCTTTAGGTTAGTCTCTTGGTCAAAATCTCGAAAATCCTAAAAACATCGAAAATCAAAAATCAAAACATTCAGGAAATCTCAAAACCCCAAAACATCCTAAAACATCAAAATCCAAAATAGCCTCAAAACATTTCCAAACATCAAAAACATCCAAATATTTGAAAAATCCATCTCATTTCATCTCGCTTTGCACCAAGAATAAACACCATTCATAATAAACTGATCGTCATCATCAACCTTTGGTGGAACAGTTAGAAACAAGTCTAGCAGGTTAAAAGCAAAACTCAAAAGCGTCAAGTCTCAAGTCTAAGTCAGTACGTAAACAAGTTGGTCAAGTCTTTGAGTCGATAGTCCATCATCCAAACAGTCTCATATCAATCATCTGATAACATCATGTCGTAGGATGAATCCTTCCTACAAGGGGCATTATTTATCAGAAAGAACATTTTGGATAAACGAAATGACGTGCCGCCATCCACTAACATGTCCTAGGATGTATCCTTCCTACAATGGGCATTATCTTTTGGCAATAAGTTTCGGTTCTTATCCTTAAAAACACATTCCCTTTTGGTTAGCGGTATTGAAGAACATCAACTTGTTTGTGTGCTTGGTCTTTTTCTTTTGACTTATCTTATTGCGCCAAAGGACCTCTCGATGATATCTAAACGAAAGATTTAGAGAGATAGGAATGGGGCAACGATCATTATCTTTTGTCTCTGTGCTTGTTGGACGCTCTTGTAATATAACTTGGTGAATACTTGCTTTGTTAGGTACGCCCTAGCAAGGTTTCCGTATGTCAAGTGTGAACAAGAATACTCCTATCTACTTGTTGAGTCAAAGTCCATCACACTAAGTACAACACCATCCTGGTCCTTTATACCTCGATGCATCGTGCTTAGGCATGTTATCAAACATAAAGTAAGTGACCCTTTGAAAATCCCAATCCTTGATAAGCGAATCATCATCATCAACATTTATCTATCATCATCATCTCTAATAAAGTCTCGACCAATTATGGACTTGTTGGATCCTCTTGTCATCATCTCATTTCTACGTTGACATTGCATCATGAATAGTCCATCTTGCATCCATCCTGCATCCACAAACCGTTAGCATTCATCCATCATGCATCCATTATGCATTTATCTTACATCCATAAATCATTAGAATTCTGCATATCATCTCACATGCATCATCATAATATAGATCTGTTAGTCTAAGCATCTCATAAATCATCCATCGCATAATCATAACATATCGCATCATCCATCTCATCACATCATATCATCATTTAAGTTGTTTAGGATAATATAGATTTGTTATCCTAAGCATCTTAAAATCATCTCATTTGTATTGTCGTCCATAACCACCCATTTTGAACCTCTTTATCGAGAGATCGACCCTCAAATCGAATCTTTTCGCTCGATCTCTCGAGGGGGCAATGTACTAGTGTACTTCTTTCCGTTGGGGCATCCGAAAAATCAAAAAAAATTTAAATTTGGATCACGGCAAGTTTATTCTTTGAACCAATGCAACAAGTACATTGCTTCAAAGAGGGGAAAAATGTAGACACACAAAATTAGCATTATGCATTTGATCAAAATCACACTCATCCATTCATCAGGGTAAATTCATCAACTTAAATCAAATAAATCAAACTTGATCCTATCATCATCTCTTTGATTAAATAAATCAATCATTTATTTAATTAAATCTCAGAGCATCATTCATCTCCCTTTGATTTGATTTAAATCCCTAAATCAAGTCAAAGTGGTCAAATCAGCCTAATCATCATCCTAGCTAATTAATCCTGATTAAATCTAATGCTAATCTCACCCACTTGCATTCTCTAGATTTGGCCACTTGCACATGAAATTGCATTTATTTGATTTATCAAAATCTTTATTTTCAACTTGGCATAAAGGAAGAATATTCTCCAAGTTTGAATCTCCCCCCAAGTGGACATGTACACCCAACAGAGCATTTATGAGGCCTTACATGTCTCTTACATGTCCCCTTCCAAAGTCAAACTCAACATTTATTGGAAATTTGAATTCAAATTTTCCCTCTCATGGGCACTCTTCCCAAATCTTGCACAACCATTGGCCTATCACCACTTGACAAGTGGCCTTATCTTATTGGCTTGATCTTTGTCCCACATTGGTCCATTTTCAACACTTAGCATTTTGAAAATCTATAAAATAGAGGCTTCATCTCTTATCAAACCCTTCACCATCTCTCCACAATCTTGCAAGGTCACTCTCTTCATTTGAGATTTGATCTTGTCCATTTCACTCTTCATCATTTGCAACATTTAGCTTATCAATCAAGGATTGGGAAAGGGTCACTAGCACATGTGACACCAATCCACTATGAGATAGTATTTTCTTCATGTTTTGTTGTATGCTTTCAACTAGTTTATCTAATCTTTTGTTGTTTTGATGGCATCATGAAGCATGTTGATTTATTTCATATGGATGTTGAGGGTTCACTTTGCTTGAATACTAATCATGCTTGTTTATGTTAGTTTTTAACCAAAATGTAGAATTTCACATCCTACAAAAGTAATTTATTTTTTGTCTCGCATCTTCTATGTTGGTATCTATTTTTGTGATTTATGATGGTTTAGGGGGGTGTGACCCTCATCAATTCTCTAAGGAAAGGGTAATAAGGAATAAATGAAAGGGAAAGGGTGGTGATGCGACTAGATTAAAATTATTTCTTCTTGTCTAATATTGCATAGTGAATAAATAAAAATCACTGGAGGAATTCACACCAGTCTCTATTTTATCAATTCTCAAAAGTAAGCATGGAGGTTAGGCCTAAAGGATAATAAAAGGGGTAGAAATAACCCACAATCAACACCTATAATAAATTAACACAAAATAAAAACATATAAAAGATGATAAACCTTCATGCATGCACAAAGGTAACTAGATTTGCATAGAATGCAAGCACAAAGAGGGGGTAAAATAATAAATTTTATTAATACAAAGTGTGAAGGAGGGGATTCACTACTCCCAAGTCCCAAGAATAATAGGGTCTAAAGGGAGTGAATTGCCCTCAGTCACCTCAATGATAAAATTTCAAGTGATGGAGGTCTTAGATGAAAGATATTGCAAAAAAGTACTTAAAAGAGAGTTTTTGATATGTTTTCGGGTGGACTTTGGGGATCAAAAGAGAAGACTACATAGGTCTCTAGAACAATTTGAGAAGCTCTTAGTAGAGGACTTTAGTGTGGGACTTGGATGATAGCATAAAACACTATCATCTCAGGGATGTGTTGGCATCTCATACAGATATAGAGTTAAACTTGCACATAGAAACTCATAGAATATGCTATCTACCCAAAATTCAAAGTTTGACTATTCTAATGAGTTAATAGAAAGCTAGAATGAAAAGAAATGATAAGGAAGATAAACCATTAAATCACAGAAGGCCCTATGTTGTGAATCCTCTCGCAAAGCTTCACACAAACAAGTTTCACACAAACAAGTTTCACACAAGGAGGACAAGGAAAAATGTTGGGGTTGTTTCAGGGCTTGCCTTAGTCAAACCCTCATTTTGGTAATTCCACCTTCATGAATAGCCAGATAGATTGCAAATAGACAAGAGATAAAGTAAAGTAGATGAAACACATGTGATAAAAGAAAACTCCGCTATGGAGGAGAACTCGTATCACAAATAAATAGATGAGTGATAAAATAAAATCCTACTATGGAGGAGAAATCGTATCACCAATAAATAGACAAGACAAATATACTAGAAAGTAGACAAGATAAGATAATATAACAAGATAGTATTACCAACATTGCATGGATCCCTCTTGGCTTGATAGAAGTGACATTGAGCACTTGCTAGAGAGTGTTGACTGTTGACCAAAAGGAAAGTTGGAGCAAGAGAGAGTGAGAATGAATGAGAATTAAGTGAAAAGGAGAGTTTTGTGAAGTTGCATGGGCGGGAAGAGCCATTACACTCGAGATTCTTCCATGATGACGCATGTCATGGGAAAATTTCACGAGATTCCCTCATTTAAACTCAAAAAGTTCAAGGACGCTAGTGTGTCACATGGATGTTCGTGCATCACACAAGTGTCCAACTCACAAATTTTGCAAGAAATGAGGTTGCAGACTGCTAATGCTTTGTTATTTGTCCCTTATGAAGTTGAAATCTTGAAATTCTAACTCATAAGGTTCTTGTCATAAATGATACTAGGCACCATAAATGTGGTGGGATAAATTCACAAGTGTGAAATTACCACAGGGTGTAATTTTACGACACTACATTTTGCCCCCACTTTATTGAGCTGAATTTTCAGAGAAAAATTAGTTGCACTAAAGTAGAAAAGAAAACGTTAGCGCAAGACTAAAAATTTGAAAAATTTATAGATGTACATGCAAAAAGGATATTGTAGAGGCCACAAAGGTCAAGCAAGTGGATACTGACAATGCCCCTAGTGATCAATCTCAATGATAAATTATAGTGCCAGACGTGAAGTTTTGTTATGCAAAACTCACATTTAGGTCGATTATAAAATTGGAAGAAGCTACCATGACGAGAAGAATGTTTAAGAAAAATTTGGTGGTTTGGAAGAAAAATATGATGAAGAGGTGAATATATGCCCCCTCGTATTTTTCCCCTAGCTAGGTGGGATGAAAATAGGAAGGATGGAAGGACCCCTTCTACCAAGAAAAATGGGTCAAAAATGACCTATGTATATGGTTTGAGAGGGCCCACAAAAGGCTCATTTTCACTATTCACAATGAGGAGTTTGTTCACTTTTGTGAGAGAAAAGCTAGAAAAATGTCTCACAAATGTGACTACATAGAGCCGAGGATCACACAACTCCATACAACCATAGTTGAGGGAGGTGAGGTCGACGAGGTATGAGGAATTTAATCCTACTTCATGTTTTTATGCATTTTTTTGTTTTTTTCTATTTCAAGAGCAACATAGGCATCCAACCAATGTGGAGGTGTTCAGCCAATGCGAAGGCATACAACCAACATGGGGTCATCCTGATAATGCATTGGCAACCTCCAATCGTGTTGGCATTTTCCCTACGCATTGTCATCTAAGCAACATTTGGCTTTAGACACTAGCTTGTCACACAAACATATGTGTGGCACACCTCCATCCTAGAGGCTTAGAAAAAATGTGATGTAGAAGATATAATTTTATGATGTAGATGAATTTGACATGAACTTTGTGTGTACCGTAGGAGTGGCCAGAGATGAGAGAGCATGGAGGTGGACATGTGCTCACTATGCTACATGATCAGAGGCAACAAATGCACCCAAATGATGAGGATCTACTATGACACATGGGCCTATGGTGGACCTACATGATGTTAGAGATGCACTACCATCCTTTGATGGTTATGGTGCTCATGGAGCGCTAGGATGCAAATACCTCCTCCTTCCACCTTCCATTAAGAGAGGTGGCCATCATGTTGGAGGATGTTTATCAGATCACTAACCTACCCATCTATAGATGATGAGTGGCCTATGATGAGGCAAGGATGGCATGAGAGGCCCTAAAGGGCCAATAGTACTACAATAGGCAAACAGAGCCCAAAGATACCACAAGCCACATCTATATGTGGTGGTTTGAGTAGAGGTGAGTGGCCATTCCACTCATCCGGAGGGTGATTGTTATCATAGTCGCACTCCAAGTCATGATGGATGGGCAAGGCTCTCACTTGCATGTGGGCCTCATCCATTGCATCCACAAGATGGAGTAGCATGAGACTATCTATGCTTGGGGTCAGAGCATGCTCACTCACCTTTACCATGAGCTCAGGTGTTACATCCATTACAAGTTCTTCAGTCTCACAACTTGCATGCTCCTACATGTGTGGAAATTTACACACATCACATGTACTCCTCCAGTCAAGTTTCCCCAAGGCGTAGCTCCTGGTACATCAATGGCACATGTGTACCCATTGGCATGTGACTAGAGATATGGAGATCTCAATTTTTGGCAACTTCAATTTGATGTTTTACGGTCAAGGGACATGCGATGGAAACCTTATAGAGAGATGGTCTAGCCCACAAACAAGCGGTAGTTATAGCATATGTAGCGCGATTGTCTCCTGGAAAGGCAATCAAACCACATTATTATTCTGTATTATTGGCATAGGGTTGCTTGATAGTTCGAGCAATTGTAGATGATCCCCCCGACTCCTCTTTCATACATCCAATCGACCAAGAGTGCTACCTGACCAAGCGATCATCATCATTTGACCATTGTAGATGTCACTGCTAGTGACAATGTTTCAAATAACGATGAACAAACTCCCATCCTCACAATTGACGACGTTGAGGTAGCCCACAAATTTAGAGCATGGTGGGCGATGGCGGGCCTTGCCTCAATTTTCCTGGTACATGCTCCCATGGGCAATGTCGGTGCATAGAGGAAAGGAGGAGAGGATGGCGGTGACAACAACAATGAGGAGGGAGAGGCAATAGTGAGTGGAGGGGTGAAGAGACCTAGATGGTGGTGGTGGCTATTATCACCCCTAGTTGCAGTTCCAGTCTCATCAACGCCACCTTTGGCGATCATCATCCCTCATGTGGTAGCAGTAATAGTAGCAAGAGTAGGACCCAATGTTGCACCCCCTCTCGATCCATAGTGGTAGGCCAAGAATCTAGGTATGAGAGTGATTCAAGTTATTTATTTTCTATACTTATTTTAGTTCAATTTATCTCATATATATATATGCACATGACTTTATATGATCTGACACTGATAGTGTCTACTTCTTTGTGGTTGCAATCGACACACAAGAGTGGATCACCTTCATCGGGTGGTGTATTTCTAAGGTGGCCCCAACCATGCCAATCTAGGGGAGCGTCGTTAATGCATACAAGTTATTATCAATAGGGCGACATTCCCACTTTTTTGATCTTGTTACATGGTTGAGGATTGCTTACAAGGAGGCATGCATGGAGATAGTGTAGAGGGCAGCTGACGTCACTGCTATGACCAAGTAGAGGGATTCACTTGTGGTTGAGATTTGCATTGTGTTTTCTGAGCGAGACCAGGCTATGACACTAGTAGAGAGTTTTGAGAGGGCACGTGATGCCCTGCATAGCCATCTCAATGATCTCGATGGGAATGTGGTAGTTTTGAGGCCTTACCCTAGGATTGCTTAGTGGAGATATATGTTTCATGGTATTATTTTCATATGTTGAAACAATTTTTTGGTCATTATGGAAGGTGGAACTTAGTGTGTTATTATGGCTTACATATGAAAATTCCATACCCTGTTCCAATTCCTTTATCATTTTGGCATGGGCAGGGAGGATGCTGGCAAAGGTTGTGAAATTTGGCTTTACACTCACCAATTGCATTTTCTTAAAAGTTTCCAAAATATAATAAATATGGTAGCCTTTTATTCTCAATGCATGTGACCATTCAATATATAGATCACAATGAAATTAAACTTAAACCTAGACATATGCAAATAGGAAGTAATAACTCATAAATAAATTCTAAGTAGATTAATTTTCCTAAAATCTATAGTTGATGTCCATACCATGTTCCAAACCTCTCATTTTGGCACAGGCGGGGAGGATCCTGGCAAAGGTTGTGTAATTTGGATTTACAACCACAAATTGCATTTTCTTGAAAGTTCTAAAGCCTTTACAAAAATGCATATCCTTCAATCATGGCATTCCATGAGACCACATTTCTTTGAGTCATCCTGTCAAGCTATTTGTGCACGTGATTTGTCTATGCTTCCACATTTTGCATACATGTCAACCAGGTCAATTTAAACTACATCTGACAAAATTCCTCTATACTTTATGCTTGGATTGATGTCCATACCTTGTTCCAAAGCTCCCATTTTGGCACAGGCAAGGAGGATGCTGACAAAGGTTGTGGAATTTGGCTTTACACCCGCCAATTACATTTGGTTGAAAGTTTCCAAAATATAATAATATGATAGCCTTTTATTCTCAATGCATGTAACCATTCAATATATATAACACAATGAAAGTAACTTTAAACCTATGGACATATACAAATAGGAAGTAGTAACTCATAAATAAATTCTAAGTAGATCAATTTTCCTAAAATCTATAGTTGATGTCCATACCCTATTCCAAAGCTCCCTTTTTGGCACAGGAAGGGAGGATGCTAGCAAAGGTTGTGTAATTTGGATTTACACCCACAAATTTCATTTTCTTGAAAGTTTCTAAAGCCTTTACAATAAATCCATGTTGTGCATACCCTTTAATCATGGCATTCCTTGAGACCATATTTCTTTCAGTTAGCTTGTCAAACTGTCTGTGCCCATGATTTGTCTATGCTTCCATATTTTGCGTACATGTCAACCAAGGCGGTTTCAACTACAACATTTGATAAAATTCATCTATCCTTTATGTTTTTATTGATATCCATACCCTATTCCAAAGCTCCCATTTTGGCATAGGCAGGGAGGATGCTAGCAAAGTTTGTGAAATTTGGTTTTACACCCACCAATTGCATTTGGTTGAAAGTTTCCAAAATATAATAAATATGATAGCCTTTTATTCTCAATGCATGTAACCATTCAATATATAGACCACAAAGAAAGTAAATTTAAACCTAGGGACATATTCAAATAGGAAGTAGTAACTCGGAAATAAGTTCTAAGCAGACCAATCTGCCTAAAATCTATAGTTGATGTCTATACCCTGTTCTAAAGCTCCCATTTTGGCACATGTAGGGAGGATGTTGGAATTTAGGTTGTGTAATTTGGATTTACACTTGTAAATTGCATTTTCTTGAAAATTTCTAAAGCCTTTACAACAAATCCATGTTGTGCATATCCTTCAATCATGGCATTCCATGAGACCACATTTCTTTGAGTCAACCTATCAAACTATCTGTGCACATGATTTGTCTATGCTTCCACATTTTGCATACATGTCAACCAACGAAGTTTCAACTACAACATCTAACAAAATTACTCTATCCTTTATGCTTTGATTGATGTCCATCCCTATTCCAAAGCTCCCATTTTTGCACAAGTAGGGAGGATGCTGACAAAGGTTGTTAAATTTGGTTGTACACCTACCAATTGCATTTTCTTGAAAGTTTCTAAATCCTTTTCATCAAATCCATGTTGTGCATATCATTCAATCATGCTATTCCATGAGACCACATTTCTTTGAAGCATTTTTTCAATTAGTATAATGTTATGTGTGACCAACTTTCAACTTTTATGGAATCTATTATAACCTTCCTTTCTAGCTTAGATGTCATTACTTCAATTTTCCATGTAATTCATGATGATTAAACTCCTTCTATGACATGTGATAGTGATTTACCTTTGAGTACCTCTCCTTCATATTATGATGCATCTAATGAGAAACTTATAGATGAATTTGATAACTCTTCACCTTCAAGTTCCCATAATGTTGATATGCCTCATAATGGAAATACTCCCCATGCAATTCATGGTACCTTTAAACATATTCTTAATGATTCAATATCTCTTCATAAATCACTTCATATTCATGTTAATTCACATAGTATAACCAACATGATTGATGCATTTACTGGATATAAAGATGAAAGTTTGAATGTTAGATCTTTTCTATCTCCATATTAATCATTTAAATGGTGATATATTCTTAATACATTCATTTAGAAATTATTTAGTCAATAAATATTTACACGAGTTCAATGCATTTCATAACTATCATGTCACTTCATTTGGTTCCTTAACATGCATTTGTATAAGTTGCTTTTCTACTTACCCTATCATATTCTCATATAATGATTACAATCTTCCAAAGCTATTATGCACTTTGTAATTCCTTTGACTATTCTTTTGGCATATTGATATGTATAGTGTTTTAATTTCATAAATGTTAATAGCATTGCTATGTTTCTTCATATTTATTATAAATACATGTCTTTGTGTATTAAAAGAACAAATACTCACATGTGTGTTCAAGTAACTTTTCCTAGTCTCATCTGCATAAAAGATATTCCCTTTATATTTATGTACTTCCTTATCAAATATGATGCCTTTATAAGACACCACTTCAACTTCCAAATTTGATACTTCTTTTAGAGACTCTTCTAATATATCACTTCATTATTTTGGTACAATAACTTACAATTCTTGATATTTTGTTTCTGCCACAATTTTCTCTTTTTATTATTTTATGTTGTGAATATTTTATTTCCTATTTCTTTACCTTCCTCCACACCTACAAACAAAATAATTGTAACTAGACGTAATAGGAATTTTAATGTTTTCTTTCTCTTTTTCCTCTACCAAATACTAAAACATTATTTTAAACTACCATACCACCTATGTGACATTCTTAATCATAGACACCGACATCTATAACAACCCATTTACATTGCATAGTATTAATAACATTATTACACACATGCATATAGCTTGGGCTATAGTCATAACACTCCACTTACAAGAAAATTGTTAGAGTGAAAATATCTCTCCAATTATAAGATTCTACCTATAAGAAACTCACTAAAGAATTCAGTAAACTTTAAAATAACAAAAACTTCTTTGGTATATTAATGTTTCCTCAAGATATTTGTAGTTATAGGCCTCTTCTCATACCTATGTAACAAATCTAGATTAGAGCACCAAACCCATTGTAGTTACAATATTTCCTCTTCTACAAAAATAAAATTCAAGGTTAAATTCTAAGACACCTTCTAGCATTAATCTTTACTCAAATAATTTCATGCAACCACCTCAAAATTGTCCCAAAAAACATGCATACTCTAGTTTTTTTTTTAAGTTTATTCTTCTCAACACATATCCTAGTAAGCATACTAGCTTTGATAAGTTAATGCAATCTCCACACCATACATCCTAGTGAGATAAATAGTTACTCTAATACCACTTGGTGAAACTAAGAATAGGGAGTCTACCAAAAGAATGACCAATCTTATAGGCCACATGAACTTAACACATGCATATACTAAGGTAGAAACCATAACACATTAGAAAATATAAAACCAATTACATTTTAGAAAGATCCAAAAGAGTGAAGACTTATATACTTAAAAAATATATCAATTGTATGTTTTAAACGACTTGATATGTAATTTAGTTTATTTCATTTGATTCATTTTTATTTAATATGTGTTAATTTTTTGTTGCATCACCCTATTAAATTGGAGTAAAAATGTAAGGTACAAAATTACTTCCTTCAAGATTTGAGCACGCCTAGATCATAGTTTCTTTAGGAATAGGTTTCCCCAATTTCTTGCCTCAATAATTGTAGTTTAGGATCCCACAAGTAGTTTAAAGTTTGGAAACCATTCCCAAAATTCCTAGGAAGTCCCTATATATCATCTCCTGAAAGTCCCTAGATCATGTTCACTCATTTGACCATACAAAATGTTGTTCAATCTTCACAACTCTTCTTGCCAAATCTTAAAATAACTTCTTAAAGCAATGTTGGACAAAAAGTGTGTCATGCTCTTTATCATCACTAATATAAAAGTGTTATTATTTCTTGATGAGTCATTTTTCATATGTACTATCAACACCATCTAAAACAAGTGTGCAGGTCGATAACAAAACATGCACCATAATAGTGACTTGCTTTGAATAGTAATATTGTGTTTGAATCTCCTTTTGATGGGTAAAAGAGTATTTTTTTACAAATTCAACTACTAATAAAATTGTTACAATTGGGAAAGTATCTCTTAACAACTGATATTATTTTTCTTTCCACTTAGCATAAAATAAATGATATATGTACAATTGTATCAATTTACAAAAAAATTCTAGAAATGCTCCAATAGGTACCTCCTCTTCTACATAATCTAACCTTGTGGATTATTTGCCATTTTTTGTTTCAAACTTTATGTACTTGTAACTCTTACAATTTACCATCTTTGACATGTCAATATCTACATTTCTCAAATGAATTTTAGCTAGGTTTCCACATGTTTCACAAATTCCATTTATGCATTTCATTAGAGGTCCATCTACATCATCATAATATTTATCACATAAGATTGATGTTATGAATTGACTTAACCATTTAGAAGGTGTGTTTTGAGAACCATCACTTTCTTCTCTGATCTTTCGAAACACTTGATAGTAAAGATCAAATTCAATATGATAACGACAACAACAAGTTTCAAAAACCTTGTTTGGCCTCATATAATGTGGCCTTAACATTTGAAACATTGTTTTTCCAATCTTTATATGAGGATTTGCATCACAAAACATCATATACATCTTCTCTTGTGTTATGTCTAACCAATTTTTTGTATGCAGATGAAAATTATCTGGACAAAGCTCGATCTTGTATTTTAGAACATATCTTTTATTTGACGAGGGACAAGTATGATCATGCCAAAAACTCGAGACCAAGTTCCTAACACTAACTTTAATCTTGTCATAATGAGAAGCCCTACACATTAGTGCCCAATTGCCTTATGCAATAGTATCATCTAAAAACTTTCTCCTTTTCACATATCTTCTTAGTGTCCTACTTAAGCCAATTTCACTTGAAAGTGAAGAGAGTTGATGCTTTATTATCATTTGTGGACTTACAATAGATGTCAACATCACTCTTCATGAAATGTCCTTATCTACTGATTGAGATTGCTTCCCAATGGAACCCAAACCTTGTTTAACATTTTCAATAATATTTAAGTCTTATAGGCCTTGTCTTTTCCTCTTTTTTATGAAATCCACACCCATCAATTCTAATGGCTCTTTTAGGTTATCATGAAGAAGTAATGCTGATAAAAATTGGGCTTGGCCAAGTGTATCATGAATTTTGAAATAAGTCTCAATTATTTCCTTTGAAGTTCTTGTGAATGCCCTCTTTGTAGTTGCAGGAGGTTGTTCAACATAAAATTTCAATTTCTCAATATCCAATTCAAGTAAATGATCTATGTTTTTGCAAGAATTTTTCTCTTCACCTCTTTAATTAGATTGATAGTAAGAATATCGGTAGAAGGAAGCAATTCTAACCCCTGCCAAAATCAAATTATGTATGGGACTCCTCCCTAACATCAATTGTTTGTGCAGCTTGGGTCTCCTCCATACCATCAACCATGGCTGCTTTAGCCCCCTCTTCTCCAATAACTAAATTTGGCTCAAGGACCTATACTCCACTTTCCATTTTTTGAGTTGTTGTACACATATCATGCATAAATGAATATCTTAGAGTATATATAAAATGTATATTATTTTAAACTATGTCCATGTATAAAGTACATCAAGGTGACATGAAACTTTTGAGAGTGAGAAAGTACATTAATAATTAGGAACATAAAGTTAATAATAGAGACAAAAGTGTGCACATCCTATAACTAATTTTCCTCTTGTAAATTACATTGCTTTTGACACACATTTTAAAACTTGAATAGAACTAAAACAAAATAGGTTAGAAAAATATATCCTTGTTGTCATAAACATAAAAATAAGGGCACGTACAACATCACATATAATAAATTATTGAATATTAACATAGTGAAATTATTAATCAAAATTAATAACCATATCATCTACACACTACATGATCTCTCAATTGCATCATATTAAATATGCCAATATCATAATTTTAATAACATGCACATGTGGAATATTTCTTAATTCACACTTGATCATTTGAATGTAATAGCAAATTGCAATTCAACCAAAAATTGATATATTACTATTTAATGAATACATACATTAAACATAAAAATAAGGGTGTGTAACATCAAATAATAGATTACTCAATATTGATCAACATAGTGAAATTATTTAAATTAAAATTAACAACCATACCATCTAAACACTACATGATCTCAACTACATCATAATCAAAATTAATAACCATATCATTTAAACACTACATGATCTCTCAATTGCATCATATCAAATATGCCCATGTCATAATTTTAATAACATGCACATGTGGAATAATTCTTAATTCACACTTGATCATTTGAATGTAATAGAAAATTGCAATTCAACCAATAATTGATATATTACTATTTAATGAATACATACATTAAACATAAAAATAAGGGTGTGTAACATCACATAATAGATTACTCAAGATTGATCAACATAGTGAAATTATTTAAATTAAAATTAGAAACCATATCATCTAAACACTACATGATATCAATTACATCATCTAAACAATATATGCTTTCAAACCATAATTTTAATAATGCATGAACATAATTCTTAATTCACACAATCATTCACAATAATTGATATTATTAATTTGAATATATATTAAACATAATTTAATTGGGGTCAACATCATGAATGAATATAATCAATCCAGATCATTAACTAATTTAATAAACTAAGTTCCTAAAGACACAATCTAGAAATTGAAACTAACCTGGAACTAAGAATATTGGACTAGAACCTAACCTAAAATAACTAACTTGAAAGAGTTACCCAACTAAAGACATATTCTAGAAATAAAATTAGGAAATTTGAGAAGCAAAAATAAGAAAAAAAAAACATATGGACTTAGAAATTGGAAAGTGATGAATGAAATTAAGAAGCTACCTAATGCTTTCTATTTTAAAAATTTACAGTTACTTGAGATGAACAAAATTAAGAAACAAGTCTTATTTCTCTAGATTATTTATAGAGAAACTAGGGCTCAAAAGGAGAGAAAGACTTGACAAGAAAAAAGGAAGCCCAAGTTATGACTACATGGATATCTATCAGAGATCAAACTAAAATTCTCTTAGATCCTAGGGAAATTATACATGCATCTTTCACCAAATTCCTATTTAGCTTTTTTGAGTGTGTTGTGCCATCTAAAACTGCCACTAAGGAGGTTAACATTCCTACTTTTTCAACAAAGTAAAAGTTGCACATGTGAACTATAGATTAATTGGAGGATATGGTCACAAGTTTGGTTTGTACCTGACAAGTAGTTAGATCCTTGAGTAGGTAATAGGTTCCCTCGAAAAGAACTTTATTACAACTCCCCACAAATCTTTTAATTAAGATATAGATGGTTATAAGAATCTTAGATATAAAAGGCACTTGATACATCATAGGGTCCTATGAGTTGTTGGATGAAGAAGATCAATAATGTGTATCTATGTCAAATCTTTTAATACCTATATAACTACCTTGATCAAAATGTAGGAGGAGACCTAACTTAAAATAAAATAAGAAATACTCAAGAGGTAAAGTATAATGAAAAATCACTATATTGTTGAAAGTGGCTCTCTAGGGTACCCTCATCTTGCTAGAGGTAAGGAACCCATCATCCATTGGGAACAAAGGTCCTTTGAATTGAACATTAAATGTCAAAATTCTAAACTTATAGGAACAATTCTTCATAAGGCACTAGGGGTAGCCTTGATCTATTTTCATTTAGTTGTAGAAGGCACCTTGAGCATAGAACAAAGATAAAACCTATATACTCTAATTGTTAAAAAACAATTTGATCTTATTGATCCTAATCTTATCTAGAACATGATTTAATTGAAAAAAATGCATAATTTATAATATAAAATACAAAATATATATACCTTATTTTTTAGCTTTTTAAGCTTGATATTTTGTCTCCTTTCATGCAATTGTTGTTTTTTTCTTCAAAATGATGACGTGCAACAATATTTTTCCTATTCTTTAGGTGCCCCATCTTCTTAAACTTGCAAAATATGATATTTCAATAATTCTTTTCCAATTCCACATTCCAAATTTGTAACACTTGCAAAAAATGACCTTTTGAAGACACCATGCAAATTTTCTTTTATTTTTTGATATTAAAATCCCAAAAATTGACCTTGTATATATACATGTGTAATTTGAATAGACTTATTATTTCAAAATTTTGGCTAACTTAGCCTTTAGTTGAAGGTTGGCCACTAAATTAAAAATATATATGTTTTGCCACCTTCAAATGAAGACAACTAAAAATATTATTTTATTCTGAGCATAAGGACCTTTGGTCGAAGGTACCTTTGATTGAAGGTCCTTAACTAGGTAAGTTTGGAATCTGATATAGAATTTCACTAGAAAATTTAGTTTGCAACCTTAGGTTGGACTGTCAAATGAGCTTAAATTGACAAAATATTTTGCAAGATCGTAGCCCTCAAACAAGCTTTCAACAAGTATAGTTTTGATATGTTTTCATTTTATCATGTATTTAATTTTTAATTTTTACTGAACATAGGTTTTTCTCTAAACATCGAGCTCTTCATTCTACAGAGGTTGAAAAATAGTAAGAAATTGTAAAAAAGTTTCAAAAAATATCCTTTCCCTTCGTATCGATGTT
>VDFB02028703.1:0-10069 GCA_007258455.2 Sequoia sempervirens
AAAATATGAATGAAATAAGTTTTAAGGTGATTTGAAATGGTTTCTCTCTTTGTTTAATATATGTTGGTTTGTAGTTTGTGGTATGAGAGGTTTTCTTGTTTATCAGCTACAAGTATGCCTTATATGTTGAAGGATTGAAGCATAATATCTTAAGAAGTGTATGGAGTTAGTTGTGTGACCAGGGGTACCCCACTTTTATCGTGTTCCATTCTAAAGGGATGTAAATCATGAAGATGGAAAAATGATAGTTGATGCTTATAGAATAAATGGTAATTTGTACATTCTCAATAAATTCAAAAGTGAGAAATATTATATGGGGCAATAAGATGAGAGTTGGATATGGCACAGAAGGATGGTACATTTGAACTTTGATAACATTGTGAAGATCAGCAAAAAGAAAGTTGTAAGAGAGATTTCAAAGATACAAAATCCTTCAAATATCATTTGCAAATAGTGTCAATATGGCAAACAAATAAGGACAAGCTTCAAATCTAAGGAGTATTCTATGTTAAAACCTTTGGAACTTATTCATGCTAGTTTATGAGGGCCAACAAGGATGAAAAGCTTGCACTTGGTGAGAGTAATTTTATGTTGTTGATTGATCTAATTATTCCAAGATGAATTGGGTAGCTTTTCTTAAAGAAAAAATTGAAGTAATTGAGAATTTTAAGGCATTCAAAGCCTTAGTGGAGAATGAAACAGGGTTGAGGATCAAATATCTTAGATCTAACAGAGGATAATTTACCTCAAATGAATTTGAAGAATATTATAAAAGGCATGGGATAAAGAGATAAGATTCAACTATAATAGCTCCACAAAAAATGGAGTAGTTAAGAGAAAGAATAGAACAATTCAAGGAATGGAAAGAGCTATGCTAAATGAGTCCAAGATATCTGATACTTTTTGGAAATAAGTGGTTCATACAGTTGTTTATATTTCAAATCGAGCACAAATCAAGGTGAGTAATAGCAAAATTCCATATGAACTTTGGAAGGGAAGGCCTACATCAGTAAAGTACTTCAAGGTTTTCAAAAGCAAATGCTATATAAGAAGATACGAGGAAGATTTGGAAAAATTTAATTCTAGAAGTGATGAAGGTATCTTCCTTGGATATTCCACAAGGATTAAGCCTTAAAAATGCTATAACAAAGTAGTACACAAGGTCGTTGAAAGTGTAAATGTGAGAATTGATGAATAAAAACATCAAAACGAGATAGTACAAGAAATTGATTATGAAAATGAAGAAAGTTGCAAAGAAGAAGAAACGAAGGAAGAAATTGAAACCTAAGAAGTTGAGAAAATCAATTTGAATACTCCATCAAAGGTACCAACCAAGACACCATCTAGATTTGTTCAAAAGAAGCATCCTAAAGATCTAATTATTGGAGACAAAGACACAAAAATTTAGACAGGAAGAAGACGTGCAAATACAACAAAACATGCAAATTTGTGTTTGCTTTTTAAAATTGTACCAAATAACTTTTTAGAAGCAAATGAAGACAACTACTAGATCAAGCATATGAAGGAAGAATTGGATCAAATAGAGAAGAATGAAACTTGGGAGATTGTCCCAAGACCTAAGGACAAGAATGCCATTGGAACAAAGTGGGTTTTTCTAAACAAGCTAAATGAAGATAGGGAAGTCACAAGGGACAAGGCGGGAATTGTGTGAAAAGGCTATGCACAAGTCAAATGAATAGACTTCAAAGAAAAAATTTCTCCTTTTGCATGATTAAATGCTATCATAATTTTCTTATCTCTCACAAGTTTCAAGAATTTCAAATTTTATTAGATGGATGGAAAATCAACTTTTCTAAATAGAAATCTAGAAGAGGAATTTATATTGAACAACTTGAAGGATTCATTCTATTAGAGAATGAGGATTATGTTTGTAGATCAAAGAAGGATCTTTACAGACTAAAGCAAGCCCCATTCAAGGTTAGACAAGTATCTTCAAGGACAAGGCTTCAAAAGAGGAATTGTGGATAGCAACTTATACATCAAGAATGAAGGAGATATGTTGTTGATTGTTGTGGTATATGTTGATGACATCATTTTTGGGGGAAATAGTGATAAGATGTGCCAAGACTTCACCTCTGAAATGTAAAAGGAATTTGATATTTCAATGCTAGATGAGCTATCTTTCTTTCTTGGTTTGAAAATCTCTCAGTCAGATAAAGGGGTCTTTATTTCTCAAACCAAGTATGTTAAAGAGATGTTAAATAAATTTGGGATGGAAGATTGTAATCTATTAATTACTCCTATTGTTACTGGTTATAAATTGGGAAAAGATGATGAATCTCCTACAAAAAATTAGACTATGTATAAATCCATGATTGGAAGTTTTCTATACCTCATAGCTACAAGGCCTAATATTATGCAAGTTGTTGGTTTAGTGGCACAATTTCAAGCAGCTCCAAAGAAAACCCATGTTAATGTAGTCAATAGAATATAGAAATATTTGAAGGGGACTATGGATTTTGGATTGTGGTATCCAAGGGGTGAATATTTCACCCTTACAACATATATGTATGTGGATTGGGTAGGTAGTGTTGATGACAAGAAGAGAACTAGTGGAGGAGCATTCTTCCTTGGAAATTTCCTTGTATCTTGGTTAAGAAAGAAACAAGCATCATTTTCCCTATCTACAACATAGGTCAAATATATTGCAACAACTTATTGTACACAGGTTTTATGGACGAAATAGACTTTGAAACATATTAAGGTTGATCATGAGCACCCCATTCCCATACTCTATGATAATACAAGTGTCATCAACATATCAAAGAGTCAAGTTATGCACTCCAAGAAAAAGAATATTTTGATTAAGTATCATTTCTTGAAGGAGAAATTACTTGAGTAGCAAGTAAATTTGGATTATGTTGCTACAAATGACCATATTGTAGATATATTCACAAAGCTTCTTCCAAAAGAGACTTTTGAGTACCTTAGGGAGAAATTGGGAATGATGTTACTCATCCATTTACTAAGTTCTTCTAGAGAAGCATTTTTTTAGGGGGTATATTCCTTGTCTTATTCAATTAGCCTTGGATACCCTTTTCCATTGATGTCAAAGGGGGAGGAGTAGAGTAAGGGAGGGAATTTCAGTTAGGAGGAGCAATTCATTCAGAGGGAGAAGTATGATCCTATTACATTTCAAGATAATTTCTTTGCAAGGTTTCCATAAATGACAAAGGGCGAGATTGTCAGAGTTATTGTTGTCATCGATGTCAAAGGATTTTTTTCCATTATGTCCTATTATTGGCTAGCCTACTTTAGCTAAGAGAAAAATAAAATAATTGACATGAGGCTGACCCCCCTCTTAGTGGTGCCCCATCTTGGGGATTTTAATTTTGAAATAAAAATTTAAATTTATTTATCATAGGGGTCAACCTCCTTAGGAAGGTGTGCCCAACTTGGGCATGGAAAATAAAAATTTATATGGTGTTTGGTTGACCAACATTGAAAGGAGGTGAAAGTTGGTTTGAAGAAGCATTTCATGATATATAAATGAAGGATTTTTGGAGACTCATTAACCATCAATTAAATTGCATATATTTCCTACTGCAAGAGCATATCTAGAGCAGAAAAGGAGTGGATTTATGATAAAAGATCAGATTTTTTAAGAGCATAAATTAGACATATTTGGAGCAGATCTAATAAAGATTTTGTGAAGATAAATTTTCAAATTTGAGTATTTATTAAAGATATTTTTGCAAATCTGAGTGAGAAATTTTGTAGAATTAAGAGAAGAGTTTGAGGAAATTTTTTGTTGAATTCCTTGAAGGGGTCTAGGGTAGATCCAACAACATTATAATCACTTTGTATTTTGAGGTTTGGTGCCTACTAATTTGCAAGATGCAGAGGTTGGAGTCTCTCACTCAAAGAGATCAGAGTCTCTTGTTGAGTTGGTGCTCAGTGGAGGGGAATGGTGTCTCATGTGGTTTGGTGCCTATGAAGCTTGTAAGAAGATATATATAAAAGTAATATTTTTTCATGTTTTCTCCCATAAGGGTTTCCACGTAAAACTATGCGTGCATCTTGTGTGCTAAATTGTCAGATCTTACTTTTGTAGATTCTTTGATTATTTTTTATGGTTGCTAAAGTTATTGTAAAATTTGGTCGTATACTTATTCACCTCCCCTCTCAGTATAAGTATGTTTGTTTCCTCAACTAACATAAACATGATGAACTTGGAACATGATTCCTATAGTATTTTTTCTTCTTGCTTGTCATGATTCATGGAATTGGTGAATTAAGTCATAAAAGGGAAAACTAAAAATGAGATAGCATTATAATGATTTGAAAGTGGCCTTTATCTAAGTCTTGTTTGGAATAGTAAAATTCTATTTTGATGCTAAAACTATAATAAGGATTTCTTGAAAACTATCATTTAGAGGATGGATTGCCTCTTTGTAGCTTTGGTTAGTGTGTGGGGGATCATCTTATAATATCCACAACTCTATGTGCTCAATGAATCAAATTCTCTTTGAATCTTAATGTTTTTCAACATTAATGTAAAATAACTTATTAACTTCATTTGTGTTTTCTCATCATGTATACGAGCCTTTATATTGATTTATCTCTAATTTTATCCATGTATTAGTGAAGAGAATATGTCTTTCTTAATGCTTGAAGACTACTTAAATGACTAGTACTAAGTCTGACCTTCCTTCAGTTTTCTATTCTAGACTTATTCAATGAAGAATAGTCTAATAACCATGTTAAGACCACTTTGACAATCCAACAAACAACCATCCCATGAAGGATGGAATTAGGTGCTATTCAAACTTATAATAGTCAAATATTTAAATCCATAATGGTCAATTACTTAAATGTATTATTTATATAGGTAAGTATACCAACAATAGGGAAAAACAAGTTGCTAATATATGTGGTCTTTCCATCTAAAGAGAGAACAATAGATGAGCTCTTTGTAAAAAAAAATTCTAAACTTTCCATCCCTTTTTTATATTATATATATATTCTTATATGTTGGTCCTAAAATCTAGCCACACAATGAACCATCTAATATAAATATCCATCCCATACATACTTGGCTATTTGTGGTCTTTAATTGGGCATATTAGTAATTTGTTTTATAATTTTATCAAATAATTTAGAGAATTTACCATGGTTGGTTTTTTAGAATTCAAATAAGACATTCTATTAAATGGTTAACATGCCTAGCCAATAGGAAAACTTCCTTAAAAATATATAAAGTGCTTAGAAATAGAAAATAAAATGTGTTTAGTCTATGCTTTATATGTGAATTCATGTACTGACATGAGTGTATTATTCACCCTATTTGAAACAAAATGACACTTTTATTTTTTAACTTGAGCTAAAATATAATGAAGAAAAAATAAAATACCTAGAGAAACAAATGTAGAACAATCTAATATTCTATTCAATATGATCTTTTGTACAGTTTAATAATCTCAGCAGTCAAAATTTAAATGTTGAAAAATGCAAGAATCCTATGTTTGATTTTATGCAATAGGATCATAAATGACTCATTGATATCATGGTTAATTTATAACATTTTTTACCTCTTGATTTTTTTAAATGTTTGGTCCATGGATTTGAAATTGTGGATTTTTATTGGATAAAAGGTGATGGTGTGGATTGATAGAGGCAATTTTGAAATCTTTTGTATTAATTAATTGATTTGATTCAAATGGTAAGCCTCAAATATGCATATTTATTTTACAAGTATTGAATATTTGGTTGTTGAAGTCTCTAATATGGACATCTATTTCTCAGTATTTATGAGACATGGGATAACTATGAGAAATAAGACTTTTTATTTATATCAAGTTGGGAATATATTTAACTACTAAAATATTAGAAGTTGAACACTTGTATATTATCTATTAAATACCAAGAATGTAGTGATTTGACAATTTTGTTTATGTTAAGACAAATTACTTGTAAGATTGTATATATTATAATACAAAATTTTATTATAATTTTGCTATATTTTCATGAGTAAATTTTGGTTGTTATGAATAATATTGTATTTTGTCTCAAAAGGAGTATGTAATGAATCAAAAATGTGTATTCTTTTTGTATTAACTAATGGGTAGTTGTATAGATTTTGGTGTATCAATGATATATGTAAATTATATTTAAAATAATTAATTGCATGGTACTTATTGAAGAGGGTAAGTACTTGATATATTATTCGATGACCATGAAATATATTTATATAAGAGAAAGTGCAATTGTCTAACCACATAACTAGAAACTTGACGAGAACTACATAATAGTTAATGTAACAATGTAATAACTTCTACGCTAACATTCCCCCCTTATTACATTGTTTGTGCAAAAGTACCCCTGAAAGCTCTAATTCATCTTGTAAGAGACCCCCCCTCAAGGCTTACATATCAAAACTTGTTGATTACATAAATACAAATTCATGAGAAGATCTTTCCTTGAAGAAAAAAATCTTGAATCAAGTGGAACTCCGTCAAGCTGCCTTGTGACACTTAGAAGGGTGTAGCTTCAAGTTAAAGTCTTGAGTTCTTGGACTACCATTTTCCCAAACTCTTAAATCATTGATTCTTCAATTGTTTGACAACAATCCATATTGATATATGTAAACATAGGGCTCCATCAAGTTGTCTCTTGACCCTTGTAAGGGTATAATTCTCTATCACAATCTCGTAAACTCACTAGACAACAATCCATATTAAGTTTAGCACCAAATACCTTGTACCTATCTTTTAAAATCAAACTTCACAATATATATATTCTTGAAATCCATCAACATCAACAATGAAAACAAGAAAGAAATCATAAACACTTCTCATGCAAATCACAATCTCAAAGTGAGAAGCTAACTTGAGATGATGGAAATTTTTCCATCTTCAGATGCCACTAGCCTCCAATTGTGAAGGCTCAAAGTATGAATCCATTCCCAGTACCTTCAAAGAAATAATCAACATCATTTGGTGGATCCTCATCCTTAATTAGGTGTGTGTATGCATTGTCTCAATGTAGATCATATAATGAATGAAAATTGATTATAAAGAGTGAAAAAGAAGGCAATGTGGTATTGTTCATTTTTCTACCATGTACATATATTCATCATGGTGCCATGAAATAATCACATTTTTAAGTTCACAATTTGCATAATACATTCCATAATTTTTGTTATAGTTAGGGCTACAATAATCAAGGTTTCCCTTGAAATACATATATTTAACAATGGATTTATCAAATGCACATCCAAGGGGATAAATGACACCTACAACTACCCATTAAGTCTCAGCTCTGAAATTGGGATGAAGCAGTACCTTTCACAAATCATGGATTAATCCAGTCAAATGAAGCCAATCCTCATCGAGGTAGTCTCTATGGATAGCTTTAGTTGTCTAGAGAAGATGTTCAACTTGGGGCTCATTAAGGTCCATCTACACATCTACCCATGCAACCAAGGATAGGGACTAACACATCTATCCAACATCAATTATGAATAGGGACACACACATCTACTCACAACAATTATGACTGGGGAAAAACACATCCAATCATAATCTCCTAAAAAATGTGATTGGGGACAAACACTTCCAATCACATACACCATCTCGTGAATGGGGAAAAACACATCCATTAACAAACAACCAAGAATTGTGACTAGGGACATACACAACCAATCACAAATACAAACTTTGAGAAGTCCTCATTTTTGCATATGCAGCCACCATTATAGATCATTGCCACTTTGATCACAAATGATATGAGATTGTTATTGCTACCATCTAGGAAATTGATCTTGGCTTTAGTCATTTTAGCACAAATAATTTTGTCACTAATACAATTTTGTGGCCTCATCACTAATGATTGATGAGAGGATGCTACTTGTCCTCCAACCTCCTATGCCTCCATCTTCCAATTGATTTGTTACTTAGAAAATTTGGCTTTGAAGACTCATTTTGTTAATTGTGACGAAAGAATATATCCCCTCCTTGATGTGAACTTCTTACAAGGAGTGTCAAGTACCACCGATCATGCACTCCAATTACAATTGAGACAATTTTTATTTTTTATAATATTTCAACACTTTTATAATTTAACATGATAATTAAAAAATCTTGGACATTATTCTAAACAAATAATACTTTCTAACTTTAACTTGCTTTGACAATATATATATTTTAATTGACTTTTGAACTATGCCAAAATATCTTTGCTGCTACCAAAACTCCAAATGTCAATAAGTCTTGTATTTATTAAAAAAATGGATGAAGATAAAATCCCTTCGAGAGCCATTTCGATGCAGAATGATAGATGAAAACATGCAAAAAGAAGGCAAGAGCATAGAATGGCTTTGTAACCAATGTGTTCAGCAATGGGAATGGATGTTGTTCTTGCTCTCTCATTTTATTTTATTTCTCTTAAACCTTAAAATCAAAACCAAATGCAAGTATTTCAAACCTGATGAGTAAATGAATTCATTTCCTTTGGTTGCTACTTGTGCATGTGGCTTCTCTCAGGTTCAGACTCAAAATAAATGATCCGCAGTTCGTGGAAGGAAAGCCCAGATCTATTACCACCTCATGAACTCACCATTCAGAAGCATTGAGGAAGATGTCCTACAATAGATATGTGGATTGAAAGATGTTGTTCTCCTTCACAGGGGCAAAATTTCCATGAGATAATGCAGCGGCTTTGTGGAATGTGCCTACAAACTCTTCACCACTATTTTCCCCACAATTGGCAGCTCAAAAAGTTTTTAATTGATATTTCTCGTAATGGAAGTAAAGCCATCATAAACTTCGTTAATGACCTTTGTCAATTTCCAATACAATGTCGGCTTGTTGATTGGTTCACGCTCCACCACAGTTTCCTATATATCTTCGTCAGTAATGTGATTATCACACCTTCTTCTTCAAATATACTGCTACTACATTTTCTAGTTCTAATTCCTCTTATCTTGTTTTTCCTTTCAAATTTCTTCTTTCTAGGAAATATAGGCCCTACTGCTAAAATAGGGCAAGCATTGATGTTGTAACTATGAATGTGGTGTTGAATTGATGCACATAGGGGAGCAATAACGACACAAAGTATTTCTAAATCACAGAGATGATTACTCACATATTTTAGATTGGTTTCAACGCCATAGACAAATCAAAAAAATGACAAAACTAATTAACTTTCAAAAGACTTCTGTAAAAACTTCATACTAGCTACTAATCAATATTCTAAAATATGGTTGTCACAGGATCTCATAGCTCGGGGCAAGCAAAAAATTATAGAATTCTTGAGCATATTTAACAGAGTAAATCGTATTATATTTTCTCTCATTCATTCAATACATATTTATAGGAGTCTTATCTCCTAAATTATAGGAGAATTGGTATAACTTCTTATAACCACTCCTTTACTTAGAAAAGTTGATCTAACAAGTTGTAATACAATCCCGTAAAATCAAGTATAATAATATAATTTTGCATACATGATATTCTAATGTTCAAACCATAATAAATCTAATAAACTTAATGATGCAATATTCCTAACAAAATTCTCACGATTGGATCAATGACAGGAGGGATTTCATCTTCATTTTTACTTTTCTAGAAGTCTCCTAACCTTCACGCTTTTTGAGGCCTTGCAAAACTTTGAACCAATGTTAGAAGTGATATGATTTGATGAGAATGGATTTAAAGGATATCTATAAGAGCCACAGTACATCATTCAACACCATTCTTTCCCTTTCACACGAGCTTCTTCCACGTGCCTTGGGGATCCTTCACACATTTCATGGTGTCTCTCGACCACAAACTACAATTTATTTTACTCCACCTAGGTTGAAGAGCAATAAGGCCTCAACCAATGGAGACCCCGCTCAATCTCTTGATTCACCAATCATCCCACACAATTTGAACCCATTGTAATTTCCTTCCACTCCATGCTAATTTATACACAGCAATTGCTTATTTTCCTATTCTACAACACATTGCTCATGATCATGGAATCGCTTTGATACCATATGAAGAGGGTAAGCACTATTGTGGAAACATAAAACCCACAAATTTTAATAATATTGTTGTATACACTT
>VDFB02028705.1:0-10309 GCA_007258455.2 Sequoia sempervirens
GTCACTAATTAAATCCCCTTCTTCTAAAAATTAAATAAATTCTTATTTATTTAATTTTGTCCACTTTCTACTATAATTAAATATTTATTTTAATTATTTAATTATTCATTGGTCTCTTCTCTCATAAAATAAATAAATTTGATTTATTTAATTTAGTCAATTCTCTTGAGTTTTGAATTAAATCATTATTTAATTCAAAATGATTCCTTTTGTCACATTCCTCCATAATTAAATAATATCTTTATTATTTAATTATTTACTGGTCACCTGGAGTAAATAAATTTTATTATTTAATTTCTCCAGCAACCTCTTTGTCCGTGCCAGTCTTATCTTCCAAATTAATTCTTATCTTTTGACATCTCATTTAATTTTGACCCTTGATTGAATTATCTTATAATTCAATCTTGGCCCTTCATCCTTATCATTGCCCTAATTTTGACCTAACCCTAATGCACACAGCAACATTCAATCTTGATCTTTGATTCTAGGGTTTTTTGTCATCTTCTCATCCTGGCCACACATTCAAAATTGCAGTTTTTATAAAATGGCAATTTTGTTCTCATTTGGTTCCGGCTTGGTCTCTCTCTCTTAGCTCTTGGTCTCTCTCTCTTAGCTCTTGGTCTTTTGATTTCTTGACCTCTAGTCTATGTCTATTTTATGTCAACTTAGGGTTATAATTTTTACAGTCATAGTCATTCTAATCCATTGTAGGGTTATTTTATTTTCTACAAATCCTTCAACACTTGCATAGGGCTTAGTCTTTAGGCATAGTTGCTCACATAAATCTGAGGGCATTTTATTTACTGCAAGCTAAGAGGTGTAACAAAGGTCAATCATGGAAGGTGGAGACTTAGGGTAACATTGTCCCTTTTGTCTTCACATCACTTCCTTTGTACTTTGTTATTTCATAGGAATTTTGATGTTATTGTGCTAACCCCTCTAACTATATTAGAATTTTCTCTTGATCCCACAAAAACCACTTAAGACCAATTGTTTATACTTTAAAATGACAATAATAACAATACTCTAAAAACTTAAACTACGTATTAGAACTTACCACCTTAAGATCTTAAATCTATCTAAATAAATTCCCACACATAAATACCTTTTAAAACCACTACATCTTTATATATTTTAATTCTTTTTGAGGAGGGAATGTAAAAAGAGAATAGATCTGTTCTAAGAATCCAACAAGTCTACAAG
Organism: Sequoia sempervirens; assembly: GCA_007258455.2. Taxonomy (NCBI): domain Eukaryota; kingdom Viridiplantae; phylum Streptophyta; class Pinopsida; order Cupressales; family Cupressaceae; genus Sequoia; species Sequoia sempervirens. The sequence continues at coordinate 1,204 of VDFB02028705.1, forward strand.
ACTTAACTTCACAAAAAGATAACTTATTTAATTCCAAAATAAATTTCATTTCCATAATATACACACTAAAACAAGAATGAAATAATCAATGCTGACATATATTCATAAATTGCCTTTTTACTATATTATACTATCAAAGTTCATAATTTAACAAATTAATAAATAATTCCTTTCTATTTTCATGTTTTCACTATATTACAATTTTGTTTTATTCATATCAGAAACAAAAGAATTCTGTTTACAAACAAAAACAATTAAATTAAGTGCAATTATAAATTACAGAATATCATTGTACGATATATATATATATATATTTAAATACTTATCAATCATTATCATTTAAAGAAAATAATTTTCGTTTTAAATTAAACGCATATTGAAACCCCATTCAAAATAAAATACAAAAAAAATAAAGGCCATCCGGCCTCGGACAGTCCACGGACTGTCACAACAGTCCGACGGACTGCCGTGGACAGTCTACGGACTGTACACAGCAGTTCGAAGGACTGTCACGGACAGTCCTTAGAATGTCGCGTGAAGCCATGGACGACTGAATGGTGGGTACGGCCGAGGCCGAACCACCATTCGGTCGGCCCAAAACAAATATTAAAAACAAAATTAAAATTTATTTAAGCCGTTGGAATACGGCCGAACACAGGGTTAATGAATTTTCATAAATATATATGTATAAATATAATTACATTTATATATGTATATATATATATATTTATCTATATATATTTATACATATATATATGTATATATATATTTCAAATACAGAGCTTGATAACATAATGTATATATAAACAAGGAAAAAATATACAGATACAAAGTTCATATTTAAGAAAATTATTCCTTTTCCCAGTACAATACAACAGTAATAGTGTTTATTCCCAAACCCAACCAAAATTCATTTAATTAGACAACAGTCCCAGACATTTCTAAGGATTCAAGAATCTTCTTTATGCATTAAATTTCAAATCCAGGAGAAAATTTCATTCACAACAAAGAATTCTTATTTCATTTGATACTATAGAAAGAAAAAAATTTAAAAGAAGAAGGAGAACCTGGCATCCTGTGCCTAGAGAAAATTGTAGAAGCTTTATCCTTCTTGCCGATCCAATCCTCTGCTAACGATTGTTTCCAGCAATAGCTCCCAAATCCTTCCTCAAACTTATATCTTATTCTTCAACGAATTCACCAAAATAATAATAGAAAAAGAATGCAAATCTATGACAAAAGAAAAGTGAATCCAAATTTCTCCAAAATATGTTGTAAAGAGAATGCAACCCCCTACCAACAAAAATCCCCTAAATAAAATCACACACAAAAAGTCTCTTCCATTTCCTCTTCCTGTGGATACCAAAAGTCACTTCTCCAAAAATAAAATTTAAATACATTCAAATCCACAAAATTGAGCTTTTTATTTGTTTACTTATTTATCATCTCCACAAATACTTAAATTAATTAAATACATGCACATTAAAATAATTAAAATCAACCATTTGCAAAATTTTCTTCAAAACACATTTAATATTTTCCCAACTACTACAACACTTATTTATTTATTTATTTATTAATTACTTTATGCTTTATTTTTATTTTTATTTCATATTCTCCAGTTCTCTTTGACTTCCAAATGCTCTATAGGTGTAGTTTCATTTCTTGCTTTAAAACACTTCAGCTTCCTATCTCCTTATCCATTTAAATTTCTTATTATAATAATTGTCTTTTCAAGTTTATTTTGTTCATAATTATTATTAACTTCAACAATTTAAATCAATTCATCTAATAATATCACTTTTACTTTTAACGAATCAGTTTAATTTGATCATTTGTTCTAAATCATTTGATTTAATTTAATTGATTATTATTTTAATTTCTAATCATATTTTGAATAACCTTGCAAATCACTTGTGATTTAATTAATTATTTAAACATGATTACTAACATATTATATTTTTCACAAAATCAAATAACACAGTAATCAATGAAGCACACACAAATACTCACACACAAGTCCAAAACAAGAGCCTGGAGGGCATTCTGAGAACACAAGAGATGAAATTAAAGGTTCCAACTAATGATGTTATAATAATCTCCCAAGTTGATCCTCTCATCCCAATCATCGTACTTAATGTTTTGGTACTTGAATCATGTTTCGGTGCCAATGTTATGTGTTTTTTAAGAGCGTTTTTCTCTTTCTAATACCATAGCGATTATTCTGCTTGCAATTTTTTGTAACTTGGTATTTCTATTTGTAGATTTTCAACATTTTATTATGTAAATCATTCTTTGATACCCAAGTAGTCTAAAGGTTTTCTTGAATCTTATTTAGTTTTTAGATTTAAGTGCTTTCTCATTGTCTAATTTCTTAATCAAATCTAAACATTGTTTGATCCTTATTTCCTTCTAATACCAAAATCATCCTCTTTTCCTAGTAAGAAGTCATAGTTCAATCCCACCATGGTTGTGAATCAAGCTAAAATTGGTATAATTGGGAATATGCATGATACTAAATTTATCATAATGGAGAAGAATCATTTGACCATGAGGCCTTTGTTGAGAAAATGGTAATCAGGATATATCTTTGATGCATACAACCTTTCTTTGGATCTTGCAAATTTGGCTAGTAATATTAATCCTAGTACAATGATTGATCTCCTTCATATACTATGTTACGTTAAGCCATGCATGTGGAAAAGTACTTAAAGTTAAATAGGTAAAGGATAGAAACAACAATCCCTTTGATGATGTGCCATTTTTCCTCACATCTAAAGCTTCTTCCTTCCATTGTATTCCTCCTTATTGTTTTACTCTATCTATCACTTATGCAATTTATTTCTCCTTCCACCAAATCTCCCCAAATTTATCCTCTCCTTTTTCGTAGATCTCATCTCATGCTTACTTATTATGATGCACATAGTTCTCTTGTCTCCACATTAGTTCTCATTAGTTTTGTTTACACTTCGCATGTTCCCCTCACTGTGATATTCCTACGCAAGTCTTTTTCAAGTAGAAATCAGTTTATCTGGGGAGAGGAACCAATAAAGAAGTTGAATTTGGGGACACATGGATAGAAATTCAATGTGCAACGAAGAAATTAAGAAAATCCACTTAGAAGGTGACTCACTAATAATGATAAATACAATCCGTCAAGGTTGGAAACTAAATTGAAAACTTAGAAGGTGGTTGGTCCCCATAATGTAATTATTAAATGGATTAAAAGAGATTAAAGTATCACACATCTATAAGGAGGGGAATGATGTGGCCAATGAGTTGGCCAAAAAGGCCATGGTAGCGGTAGCAGTATAGTTGCAAATAGTATGATCATGGGTACAACATGATCTAAGGCCATTATGGACTTGGATGAGGAGTAATAATGTGGAGAAATTTAGACTTGTGGGAGGTGATGGAGTAATGATGTTTTGGAAATCCCAACCCAAGCTTCAAGGGTAAAACATGGGATGATTGCAAGCTTTTATATCCCCATTGGTGGTAGATCATACTACACATTGCAAACAGTTGGGTAGAAAGAAAATAGACATGCAAATAAGGTTGGAAAGCCAAAGAAGACAAATGTCTTTTTGGGAGAAATATTAGAGAAAAGATTGGGAGTCATGTTTAAAACAAGCCATGGGTTGATTTTTCACGTAATAAATATGGCATTAGGGAAATAATTTTTGAGTGTTGATCGTAAATTAATGGTGAATTCTGATATATCATCCATGTTTTTGGCATCAATGCTAAATGCGGGGGATTCAAAGACAGTGGTGGGGGTGCTTTGCAAAAAGCTAATATGAAACAAATTCTTGGGTGGTTTGGAGAATATTTTGGATAATATAAAAAATAAGTGGGGGATTCCATTACCAAAGTATTACTATCTCATCCATTAGTGAGGAAAGGTGTTTAAGTGATACTCACTCATCTTTATAGAGGACCCTTTAGTGGTACCAAAATTAAGAAACACGCTGTAGAAGAGTATCATGTTCCTTAAGAGAATTCTAGGGTTGGCACCAGATGAAGGGTTGGGGTCGTTGGAGGAGTATATCTAGGAGGAAAGGTTGACGAAGAAAGGATAAATAACTGGAGCAGGGTCAAAGATGTTGTGGACTTGGTGGCTGTGAGAGTACTAGTGGCGGGATCCAATGATGCGAGGGAAGAATGACACTAAAACCTACCAATTATGGGATTAATGGGTAAGAGGAATAGGTGGCATCACCATAAGACATATTTTGTGTCCATTTTTTTGGTAATAAGAGCTAATAGCAAAATAGTATGGGTTTATGCTCTAATTTTGGATCAGAGGAGCTAGGCATAGGATGTAGGTAGGGTTTCAAATAATGGTTTGATTGTTGTTAATACTTCTATTTTATCTCAATGGAGCCCCTCGTGTGTTCTGTGGAGGACTATTAACTAGCCTCATTTTGATACTCTCTATTATAACATCCATATTTAGTGATTATTAATACAAGGGTACAACCCCTTATGACTATTTTGAATTGATAAAAAAACTATTCTAAAATATAAAATATCATCTATTTTTGTAAGTAAATATATCTCAAATATTACATTTTAAATTTATTTTAATTAAAATTTATATGTACATTACAAATATTATAAACAAGCATTATCCTTAGATTAATCAATACAAAATCTCTTTTTTAATTATTAAAAATGTATAATTTTAATTTATAATAGAAACATGTCCTAATTTTACTACTAAAAAATATGGTATGTTTTTTAAGAATTTATAATTGAAAGATATGAAGAAAACAACTAAAAAATATTAAGAGCATAATAAATTTTTATTCTATTTTATTGCTTTGAATTTTTTATGTATAAACACTAATACTTAATTTAAGATAGAAATAAAAATTCATTTTTTTCTAAAAAAAATTAAAAACTAAAAATACAAATGTGAATTTAAGTTTTTTAATAATTTATAACAAAAGATTCTCAAGATTAAAAGTATATTAAAAACATTGCAAATTTCCATTTTATTTTATTGTTTTGAATTTATATTATACATAATAAGATTTATTATTATCATATAAAAAAAATATTTGTCTTTTCATAAGCAATTCTTATTATAAAATATCTTTTGCATACCTCAACAAGGATATCTCTTCACCATGTTACATAAATATATATGCTAATTAAAATCACTTTTATTTTATTTTATTTTTTTAAAACTATAAATATTTAATCAAATAATGCATGCAATTGTTCTTTTCGAATTCTCATGTGTATTGTCATTAACAAAATTACATCAAAGTAGGAAGTCCAAGATTTTTTGTGATTGCTAATTTGTACACAATTTCTCTATAACAAATATTCCACACTCATTTATTATGTCACGACAAATTTATACACCACCTTCCATTTCTCATCTTGCCACTTTCATTCATGTCCTTAATCCTGGTGTGCCTCTATCTACCCTTGACATTAATGTTTAAAGGCTTGTTGAGATGAAAAATGTGTCTTGATTTATACCTAAATATGGAAAAAAGAAGAACCTTATATAAAATCTATAGCTAATTCAATTTCTAATGAAAATTTTACATATCATTTTGTTGGATTTTTGAATCCCTAGATTTAGGGAATTTTTAATGTTAAAAGGAGATCCCACTTGGCCACATTCAAGGTTCTTTAGGTGCTACATATTTTGGATTTTTATGATGATAAAGTTATTATGGCTAAGTTCTTCCCATGAAATTTAATAGTATTATCTTCCATTTGGGTCTATTTTTTAATATTGAAATTGGCCAATACAAATATTGGGAATGTTAGATTGAAGTTTATTATTTTAGATTTTTTGACTGTAAACAAGGATCTACAAAGTATATGCATTCTTAACATTTGCATGTGCAAGTGAGATGAATGTTAAGAACTAAAGTTGTTAGAGGCTACCACACTTAATTATGGATCTTCTAATGCTTCATCTACATCATCCTACCCTTGTAAATTTGAAAAGAAAAATTATTTCCAAAAGGATAGTAAAAAATAATGGAAATGACCATTGTACAAACTATACATTAAATAAATGTTTCTAATATAATTATGACTCTAAAGCCTCCAACTTTTTCCTTTGTAAAATGTGCTTCAAAATTTACTTAGTGCTTGCATGATTACACTTCCTCCTATTAGGCCATTAGATAAATCTAAAGTTATTCCCAAAAGATATAATGAGAAAGAATTTTGTTATTCAATTGTAGAGTTAATTGAATTATACTCAACTTGTTTATGGGATTAAGGAATAATTGATTAAGGATTTGATTGATAAAAAAAATTAGGTTGTTGGGGGTTAATATTGCGGTCAATCAGCTAATTGTTCCTCCCTAATAGAAAATTTAAAATATTTACACTAAATAAATCTAATAAAATGGTTTTTAAGTCCTTGATTGAAAATTTTTATATACCATGTTAGTATGAGCTTAGAAATCATTGATTCTTTTATAGCTATTAGCGAGGGAATGATAATTGTTGGTATTAATAAAAGTATAAGAGGGTACTTATTTACTTCTTCTTATGTACTAGTAGTCCCGACTTTTATAGAAATTTCTATGGACTAACTAGTATTCGGAACTTAGGACCTCCCATTTTGGTGTTGAGGATGCTCTACTATTGAGCTAATGGCTTCACATTGTGATGGCAGGTATTTTTTATGAAGCTTAGGTGTGTATCATTTCTCAACACACTCCCTTGAGCCACAACATAGGTATCAAATGCACCTAGCTTGGCTCTAATACCATGTTGAAATTTCCATGAACTAGTTAGGATGCAAATCTCCACCACTAAGCTACCCACCCACTTTATGACAAGTCAATTTATGATTTAGGTATGCTAATTTTTTTGACACCTTTTTCACATTGTGAGATATTGCCAAATAATTATAATGGTCATTTGGTTTTGTGTGGATCATGAACCATGTAAGGGTGTGTTTATTGATCTTACTCACCAATAAAATGTATGCATTGAATAATTTTTGTTTTATCATCATTTTATCAACAAGCATATGCATATTTGGGGTTTAAATATTTGAAGTGACTAATGATATGTTGATTGAGCTATAGGATACATTATTTTACCTTAATTTTTGGTCTAAAGATGTGGGAAGTTCTTGGCTTCTATGTCATATTCTTTCTTCATGTAGATGTATCTCATATTTTACTTTAGACATCCATGGATAAAAAAACAATATCAACAACATCATCTATGTCATGCCATCAAAGGTATCAAATATGTTTGAACACTAATACAAAAGGTTACAATTACCAAGAGATCATTATAATACCTTTGTTTTATATTAAGTCATTTTAACCATAAATAATGTACCAGAACTTTTATAGGATCCTCTATATAAGATACCAAGGATTCTTTGCCTAATTTGTAAAAATTCAAAAGGAATAACAATGGTGGAAAAATCAAGACAAGGATGCAACAATTTAGAATTCCTAAAAGGGTTTTACAATTATTAGAGCCAAAGAGTAAGTTTATATATGTAGGTTTATGTGCTCAAAATAGTTCAAAGTCTATAAGACCAAGAACCATAAGCATTTACAAACTTTTAGTTTAGAAGCATAAAGGGATGGATATTTTTCATTCCTAAACATGGTTTCATAAAAAAAAATTACTCTTAGCAAGCACACTATAGAATTGACAAAGAGGGTTAGGGTTTTAAGCTTCATTTGTTAAATGGAGATATTTTATTGTAATGCACATAATCAATGATATGATTCTTTATTTTTTATAAGATTTAATATTATGAAACCTTAACAAACCAAGATATGACTTTCATGGTTCACTCCTACATGTATGGAATTTACATTTTCATCTACAAGTTTGACCCTAAATTTGTAGTTTTAAAATTATTTTGTGACCTTGACCCCTACACTTCTAGTCTTTAGAAATTTATTTATCTCCATTTTTTAGACTATGTTGAGAGCCATTATAATGTTTTTTTGCACTAACTTTGGGAGGAAACTCATTTTTCCTTACTCAAACCCTTGGATTATGCAAAACGGGGAAGCAAAATAATATATTGAAAATGCTTTAAAAACTTTCAAACAAGTGCAATTTGAATTCAACAAATTTTAAAAAAATTGCATATAGGGTTTCAAAATTAAACAAATACATGCATTTTGAACTCTAAAAAAAATGAATTTTAAATACCTCATGCTCAATAGTGGTTGATATGCGAATTGGAATGATGAACTTTGAAGAGAGGAACCGAAATTTGCTTTCGCCGGTGAGAGAAACTTTGTTGGGTCACCGTCAGAGATTCTGTTAAGCTACTTGTACGGAAACGATGGCATGGTAAAATCCACCGTGCAAAGGTGTGAAGCTAGAAAGCTTTTTTTTTTTTTTTAGTCATACTAAAGGGGTTCGGCCGAACCAAGGTTCGGCCGGACCCACTTCAATATTATTTTTTAATTGGGGCGTTCATTGGTTTGGTTGAACCATGGGTTCGGCCGAACCCATTTGATATGAGGAATGGGAAAAAGCCGAATTTTCCTTCCTCTTAGAAAGTGTAAACCACTATTCTAAGGTGACTGAGATGAACCTTAAAAAAAATGCAAGTGTAATATTTGTAGTTAGAAATATCATAGGGACAAGAAGTTGCAACTAAAAATTAACACTATAAAAAATTACTAACTAAAAATGCAAGTGTAATATTTGTAGTTAGAAATAGTGTCTTCATATTAAGTATTCCTTCAAATATGATGCACATATACAAAGAAAGGTGAAATTGTTTCATGTCAAGGTTCAATTGAAGCTCAATTTTGAAAGGTGGTATAATCACAAATGGGAAAAAAAAATTAGTTGACTGTTGTTTTTCATATTTTGACTAGAGGGAATTCTATGAAAAACTACCTATAATATAATAGTTTATCATCTTTTATGGGAATTCCTATCTTTCTTAACAAATATTGGCTAGTAAACAGTGGATGGGGATGCGAAAGCTATTTTTCTAAGGTGGAAATATGAGATTTACATGAAAAAAAGAGTTAACCTTTATTGCATTAGCTTTAGATGAAGTAACATCTATGGATAATAATTTTTGGATATGTATGCATGCTTATATTGTAGAAAAATACATCTA
>VDFB02028706.1:0-28501 GCA_007258455.2 Sequoia sempervirens
TGAACTTTGACTCTGGCATGAACGTCTTGCTCAACTTTTTGATCACAACTTGCCTAGATGCACCATTGTCCTTTCCAGTCGTCCTTGCCTCAGCCATCTCAGCTTCTTCTCTTGAACTTCAACACTTAGAAAAGTTTCTAAGTAAACTTTAGTGACTTCAATCTGCAACAACTCCAATCAGCAATTTTGAACTTTTATAACTTCATACTTTATATTAGCAATCAGCAATCAACCAATTTGCACTTTGAAAACTCTTAGCAATTCACCTCAAGGCGTCCTCTTTAACTGGCAACTTCCACTTTAGCAATGAATCAAACTTCAGCCACTAGCAAAGTCGTACCTTCTCCAACCAGCAAGTGCGCACTCCACAACTTAGCACTCCTTAAATTCTCAACAACTTAGTACTCTTCAAGCTTTCAGCAACTTCTCTTCTCCAACCAGCAAGTGCGCACCCCTTGACTTCAGCAATGGCACTTCTCAACAAACTCCAGACTTCAGCAAGATTTCAAACTTGTCCAAGCAACACACTGCAATGTCAATCTCAAAGTAAATCGAATTCTCCAGCTGTGAAAACAAGTGAGAGACTTCTTCATTTTATAGCTCAAAATCGAATTCTAGAAGAAGCCAATTTTAGCCAGTGCATTTAACTTCCACTACTCCACTTCAAGAATTCGAATTTTCCCTCTCTGGTATTTCTGACACTTGTCACCCGACGTCAGGAATCTTATTCTTCTAGAAACTTGACTTTGACTGTCGTCTTTGAATTTATTTTTTTTTAAATTTAATTTAAATTCATCTTTTAAATTCACCAGCCGGAGCTCATTCACTTGAATTCGATTTTAAACTCTTCATCACCTCTGGAAAATTCATCTTCGAAGAATTCAATCACAATCATCTAGGCAACCCATTTCGAATTCATTATTCAGAGAAATTCATTTTGAAAACACATTTTATTCATCCTGCCTTAGAGAAATTTTAAAATTTTCCTTAGGAAAATTCACTATTTGAGCACTGATTAAATTCTTCACTGAAAAAGTGTTGGCGAAGTGCGGAAGACTTGGAAATCCATCTATCATCGCGAACGTCCAGTACCCAGAAGAAAATTTTCTTCAGAATGCTTTGAATCCATGGGTACCCAACGAACGGGTTCATTTAATTTTTGAATTTTGAACCTTAGAAAATATTATTCTGTCAAATTTAAATCCATTCTTCGCCTGTGATCATTCTGTGTTGCTCCAGCTTGAGAAATTAGAATTCATCCTGTATTATCATCCATCCTCTGGCTTCATTACTAGGAAAATTTGCCGGTGCTCTGAGAAATTTTGCCACCTTGAGTTCTAGGCGTATTTTCCAAAGGGAGAAAATATTTGCCTTAGAAAATATTTTAAATCATCTTGCATCCTGAGAATTTGCCTTAGAAAATTTTATATTTGCCAGTGGGGAAAACATCAACTTCCCTTAGAAAAATTCCGTTCACGCCTGGCACACTTGACTTGCCACTCACCATTTTGTATTTAACTCCACACTTGCAAGGCAATTTTATTTAAAATTCTAACGCCTAGGCAATGTTTTATTTTTATTTATTTTTTATCACTCAACATCTTAGGCGCATTTTATATTCATCCTTGCCTTTGAAATTTTTTTATCACTTAGCAAGTTACTTCACTTCATATTTCTCCTCAGACTCTAGGCGCATAATACTTGACATTTTATTTCCACCACCTTGGAATATCACTTCATCACACCTTAGGAAATTCTCCAACACTTTACAACTTTAGGCGCCTAGCATTTTATTTTCACACTTCACATTTTATTTTACCCTTTAGGCGCATAGCATTTGGGGAATAATATTACCACGCCTAACACTTAATTACCTTGGGCGCATTTGAGGCTTGAAGGAGGATAACGCCTAGTATTTACCTTGTGTTCACCACGCTTTGAAGCATCTTTCACTTTATTTACCACCTTTTACCATCTAAACTTGGGCGCATTTGAGCATGGCAAGAGGATGACTTTTCAACTTCCGTTTTTTGTCTTGACTTGAGCTTGCTTGGGCGCATTTCACCCCTTGAGGAGGATGGAATTCCTTTGACTTGTTGACTTGCTAAAGATGGGCGCATTTGGACATAGCTGGTGGATAAACTTCTTAGCACGTCTTGGAGTGACCCTTCAACTTCATCCTTTTCGTCTTGACATGCATGCATTTGGGCACATTTTGCCCATGGAGGAGGATGAAGTTGCTTGACTCCTTTGACCTCCTGTGCCTTGGGCGCATTTTGATGCATGAGAAGGATAAGAACTTTGACTTTGCTTTGACTTATTTCATCTTGGGCGCATTTCAGCCCCTGAGGAGGATGGGCGCATTTGGAGGGGGGTGGTGGATATCCAGACTTAGAAAAAATTTCAACCTTCCTGATCTTTCCTTGGGCGCATTTTGACATGCCTTCAGGATAGAAATTGTTGACTTTCTTTGACCACTTGTGCCTTGGGCGCATTTTGCCCCTGCTGCAGGATGAACTTCATACTTAGAAAATTTCATGCTTGGCATATGCCTGAAGGCGCATTTTGCCATGGGAACTAGATGAAGTTCCAGACTTAGAATTTTTTCATCGTTTTTGCCAATTTTTCATGCCCTGCTATTTATAGTAAGTCCTCTCAATTTTGCACCTCTGAAGCTCGGAACGGCCTGAAATTTTGCACACTTCATCCTTATCATCTTGTTAGTCTGTCGACATTGCCATTTTTAGTCATCCTGCTATTTTTAGCCTATTTCTGAAGGTGGTTTACTATAAATAGTAACCCCTTGTTTCTAATAGCTCCATTGCTCCGATTAACTTGAAATTTGAATGAGGCGCTCCTCACCACGTGACCTGTCTGTCGACACCAACGCATGCAACTGATTTACTATTTTTAGCCTGTTTCCAATCTGACTTACTATAAATAGTAAGTGCTTCGTTTGACTTGAAATTTCACCAGCAGATAGCCTAATGGATGCTGATCACGATGGTTTACATCGGTTTTTGAAAATTCCGACTTTTTATGCCTTTTTTTGGGTCCCGAAGCTGGAAACCCTAATTCGCTCTGCATGCGTATCAAATGATCTCTGTTTGCTCTCGTTTCTGTGGCACTGCGATCAGCCCGTGATTCAATCACCGGGAAGCTACCGCCGACACACCAAGTAAAAATAGCGTTCCTTATCAGTGAGTATCTTTGTTTGTATGTCACACCATCGCTAAGCTTCCGAAACCCACCAAATCATCCAATATGCAAAGAAACCCCGACATGCAAAACCCCAAAAAATGGCCTCGGAAGGCTGAAGTCTGAAAGTGGTCACCTCGTTTTGCATGTTATATCATCGCGAAGGTCTCGAAAAACCCAGAAGGAATATGCCAACATGCAAAGACAAACTCTGCATCTGAACCCTGAAATTTGTCCCAGAAGCTGGACTGCTAAAAATAGTAAGTTGTCTGTTTTCGCTCAAATTTTGCATACGAGTAGCCTGATGCACTCTGAATGTTGTGTGACTGTCGGAGACTCAAAAATGCTAACGAACTGCATGTAATTTCACACTTACCAAAAATAGCAAGTACCTCGGAATCTGATGAAATTTTGCTGAGAGTCTGCTGGAAGCATACTAACACCAATGTTAAGCTCAATTTTCAATTTATTGACTTCATTCGACCTTGGACTGACCAGAAACGATGAAACCCTAATTTTCAGACTTGGTCAATTTCTGACTTAAACTCACTGACGGGCGCAACCCCTCGAAAAGCGGACAAAAAAGAGACAGAGCGAGAGAGAGAAAGAGAAAAACCCAAGCCAAAAGACCAGAATGGAGCAAAAATTAGGGGGTCCCCATCTTGAATGGGGCGATGTGTGAAAAGGTCACAACAGGACCCCCTAATTTTTGCTTCGTCTCGAACTTTTGGCTTGATTTTAGTTTGTTTTCCTGTTGTCTCTCTGTCTCTCTCTCTGTCCCTTTTCTGCTATTTGTCTTTCGGGGTGCGCCCGTCTGATGTGAGATTTTGGCCGAGTCGGTAAAATTAGGGTTTTCAACTTTCCAACCAGTTTGTGGTCAAGCGAGGTGAATAAATTGAAATCAGAGCTTAACATTGTTGTCAGTATGCTTCCAACAGGCTTCCACTGAAATTTCATCAGATTCTGGCAACTTACTATTTTTAGTAAGTGTGCGATTTCAAGGCATCCCGTCAGCATTTTTGAAATTCGACATCACACTGATTCAAGCACATCAAACTGCCGTGTGGAAATTTGAGCCAAATGACAACTTTCTATTTTAGTAGCTTCACCGAGCATTTTCGTGGCTTGATGCAGTTTTTCAACGCATGTCGGTGATATTCCTTTCGGGTTTTCGTGAGACCTTCGGCTGATAACATGCAAAATGAGACGACAACTTTCAGAGTTCAAATTCTTCGAGGCTATTTTTAGGGTTTGCATGTCGGGTTTTGCATGTCTATGATTCTTTATGCGGTTTTTCGAGAGCTTTGCAGTGACGTGACATGCAAACGGAGATGATCACTTATTAAGGAACTTGCTATTTTTAGCAGATACATCCCAGCAGCCGCCTCCCAGCACTTCAGAATCACGAGCTGATCGCAATGCAACAGAAACGAGAACAAACGGAGATTATCTAGTATGCATGCAAGATGAATTAGGGTTTCCAGCTTCAGGGCCCGAAAAGAAGCGGTAAAAGGTCAAAAATTTTCAAAACCGGTGTAAACCACCGCGATCGCGATCCTTCAAGCTATCTGCTGGTAAAATTTGAAGACAAACGGAGCACTTACTATTTATAGTAAGTCATTTTGGAAACGGGCTAAAAATAGCAAATCAGTTGCATGCGCCGATGTCAGCAGGCAGGTCACGTGGTGAGGAGCGAATCATTCGAATTTCAAATCAAACGGAGTTGTGGAGATATCAGAAGCAGGCAGTTACTATAAATAGCAAACCACCTTCAGAAATGGGCTAAAAATAGTAGGCCAACCCGAAATAGTAGTGTCAACAGACTGATGAAGTCGTGAAGGTCCAGCGTTCAAAATTTCAAATCATTCTGAGCTTCCGAGATATGAAAATCAAGAGACTTACTATAAATAGCAGGACGTTGTGAAGTTGGCAGAAGTCAGGAAAAATGGCTAAGGCATGAATTTCATCCTGCAGCACCCAAGAAATGCGCCCTCATCCTCAACAAGTCAAGAAAAATGTTCAAGTGTTGGTAAAATCCTCCTCCACCTCCAAATGCGCCCTCCTCACAATCTAAGAGACATAAAAATTTTCTAAGGCAAAAGTTCATCCTGCTCCTACGGCAAAATGCGCCCTCATGCAAGGTCTCATGTTTGAAAATTTTTCTAAGTGTAAATTTTCATCCACCTCCCTATGCCAAATGTGCCCAAGAAGAAAATCTAAGGCAAAGGCAAGACAGAGTGGCTAAGTATAACTCTCATCCACCTCCTATAGCAAAATGCGCCCTCCTCACAAGCCAAGCATAAAAAAATTCTAAGTATAAAACTTCATTCACCTCCCCATCAAAATGCGCCCAGCTCAAAGTGGATGACTTCAAGAAAATTTTCTAAGGCAAGATATCCTCCACCCTCCAAATAAGCCCATCCTTCATCAAGTAGGAAATGCGCCCAAAATCCAAGAAAGTCAAAAGGTCAACAAAGTTTCATCCTCCTTCCATGCTCATATGCGCCCAAAAGAGCCCATGTAAAGACAAAAAGAGGAAGTTGAAAGGTCACTTGTGGGAGGCGTTCCAAGTTTCATCCTCCTCTACATGAGAAATGCGCCCATGTTTGAAAAGGGTCAACAAGTCAAAAGGCTAGGCGTGGGAAATGTCATCCTTCATGCATGCCAATATGCGCCATAAGTAAAGAATAAGTGTGGGGTGAAAGGTAGTAAACAAGGCAAAGTTGGTGAGGGATAATTGCCAAGGCGTTGAAAATGCAAGGTGAAATACTCTTGCTCCTGTGGAGTGCACCCAAGTTGATATGAATGAAAGGTGAGATTGGCTTGGGCGTGGCTAGTAATTTCTTCTAAGTGTGAGGTGCGCCTAAAGTGGTAATAAAATATGCTAGGCGTATGTGTGAAGTATCCTGTTCTAAGTGTTGAATGCGCCAAGTGCAAGGTGATGTGAATAAAGATAAAATGACTAAGGCGTTGAGGATTAAAAAGGTTCTCCATGACATATAAAATGCGCCCAAGGTGGTAAGGGGGAAGTAAATATTGCTGAGGCGTTGGGAATATTAGGCCTATGAGATGATGAAAGTAAAGCATAGAGGGCGTTGGAATTTAAATGTTCTCCATGACATGATGTGTGCTCCCGAGGCATTTAAAAGAAAAAATTTCTAAGTGAAGTTGATGAAATTTCCACCACTAGCGAAAGAATGAAGTTAAATAAAATTTTCTAAGGAAATTTTTCAAAATACAAGGTGATTTAAAATTTCTCTAAGGCAAAATATTTTCTTCCTTAGAAAATACGCCTGGTCTGGTGAAGTGTGAAATTTTCCTGAAGAACGAAGGAAATTGCCAGTGAAGAGGTTAAAGGATGCTAGCTGCACAGGTTGATATAAAAAAATTTACAGTCAGAGCAACGAGGCACTCACAAAGATGAAGACATGGAACAAATTTGTAAAAAAATTATTTTTCCAAGGTTCAAAATTCAAGAAAATTAAATGAACCCGTTCGTTGGGTACCCATGGATTCGACGCGTTCTGAAGAAAATTTTCTTCTGGGTATTGAAGATCTTCAACAAGGAATGGATTTTAAGATCTTCCATAGCTTGTCGGGAATTTCGAGGTGAAGATTTTAAATGGACACCAGGATTGATGAGTTTTCCCAAGGAAATTTTCTAAGGCAAAGAATAAGTGTGTTGTTGAGATAAAGTGTTGTGGCCAACGAATTTGAAAATGATCACCTAGATGATTTTTGATCGAGTTCCTGATGAAAGCTTTTCTTTCTCAAGCCTAAGTTGGATAAAATATCAGAATGAAGTGCGCCGAGCAGAATGCAAGATGGGTTGGAAATTTGGCTAAGGCATGAAAAATCATGAAGAAGGCAAAAGTTGGCTAGAGATGGACCCCTGGAGATCAAAACATGAAAATCCAGGTAAGTAAGCTGAGTTTATATTATGAAATGTTCTAATACTCTTCTCCTTGCTTGTTTTGCAAGAGGAACGTCGAGACCAAGCGGTGATGAAGAAAGTAATCCAAGATGACATTTCAACCTCGAAGGAAGAAAAGTTGCAAGAAAATGGCTAAGTGTTGAGACTTAGTGACAAAGAGGAAATGTTTTCAAAACTCAAGATGGAGAAAAGAATGGAAGCTCGAGCAAAGTTGAAGAACAACGTCAAAAAGAAGATCAAGAACAGTGTGAACGCGTCTCTGGATTGGAATCTTCTAGAAGGATGATGGACATTAATGGCTCATTTATTACCCCACTCCTCTTGGTGGCGGTTTTTAGGGTGAATCTTGTTTAGGGCTGAGGTGGCACGATCCTGGCCACCCAGCCGATTGTAATCTGAGTCGTCCATTGGACTTGGCCAGCTATATGAAGGGGGAGTCCCCCTCATTTGTACTCAGTAGAATTAGAGTAGAAGTTAGAATAGAGAGACAAATTAGAAGTACCTTAATATAGATTGATAGAGTAGTTGAAGAAGAAGGAAAGTTTTTCCTTAAAGCTTTGTAAGAAATTGTTGTGAACACTCTCCCAATAAAAAGAATTTTCATTGATGATGAATTTCGTCTTTCGTTGTGAGTAGCTAGCAAGGTTTCTTCGTCCTTCTAATTCGAGTAGTGACTTAAAGTAGAATAAGTTTCATTTCATGCAAGCAGTAGATAGGAATTGTGGAATGTGGTCTTCAATTTGAGCAAACTTCGTCTATCCATACCACTAGTGTGTTCGCTGATGGTGAATGTGCCTTGTGTGGTCAACTGGAATATCGTGTACTTAACTTCGATCATGATTTGTATGTTTATATGCGTCGTTGTGATGGTATTTTCATGCTAAGTTGTGATCTGAACACCTTGAGCTACTCCTCTGAAGATTGCACCGGTTCTGTGGAGGCTGTCCGAAGCGAGGCAAAGCAGAGCCTGGTTGAAGCTTGTGAGAATTGATCACCATGTCCCACGCCTTAGAGTAAATTAGAGCCTTCTTAACCCTACACTATTTACATTCAGTACCTTCTGAAACAAGAACTTTATTGACAAATCTTTCGAGTATTTGAATTCCTTTCTCCGCTGCCGAACAATTCCGTAAGTCCCCTTGAAATACCAGCAAATCACATCGAGCCAACTGAGACTATTCGCATTGAAGGAACTTTGGAGTTGAACACATGAACTCTCTCGCAATCTTAGCGTGCTGGATACTTTGATCAAGAGAGAATAGGGTAGCCGTTGGCGACTTTATTCTGCGTTGGTGCGGTCACGAAAAACAAATCAACAGTACTAAAAACCACCATACCTATCAAAGTGACCAACCTTATCCAAACTATGCCTCAATTAGGAATGGCGATCATGAACATAGACAGTGATGATCAACACCAACAACAAGAAGGCCGAAGGAAAGAGATGGTAGCAGAACCGCCACCCGAGGGTGAACAAGTCATCGATCCAATGTTGTTGACGGTAAACATCGGGAAGAGACCAACAATCGTGCAAATGGAGATCAGAGGGAAGAATCTAACAAACACAATCGTCGATGGAGGATCGAGAGACAACATACTACCCAAAGACACATGGAAAAGTCTTGGGAAACCTACACTCTAGCCACCGACATTCCAATTGGTGGGTGTCGACCAACATGGCATCACGCCGCTAGAAACATTGATGTCACAAAAAGTGATGATCAGGACAACCATTCTTGCTTAACTTTGTAGTCATTCCAGTACAGAAAAAGGCATATGATGCGTTGTTCGGAAGAGGATGGTTGGTGGTAGCCAAAGCAAATCATAACTAGAAAAGAAACACACTATCCATAGAGAGCAATGGAAGGAAATATGTATTGACTTAAGAAACCAAACAGTCAGCGAAGAGTTGGCATTGTCGGACTTTGAGTCTGAAGGAGGATTCGGAATGGATGAAGAAAGAGGAACTATAAAACCGGACGATGAAGGTATTCTAGACCTCCAAGAATGCTCAGAGGATGAGACATGTTCACTCAACGGACTCTCCCATTGGCAGATGGAGGATTATGAAGTATTCCAATGAGAAAGCAATATGTTGCAAATTAAAGAAACTGAAGGGGAAGAAGAAGATGGAGCATCGAAGAGCCAAACATTTCCTCCTGAATATGGAGAATACAAAGGAGTTGTAATGTCCCCTTTTTAGAAAACCCTAAATCTTACCCTAGAATCACAAGATGGGTGCAATTAGAGTTATGGTTCACCAATTAGATGCTTTAAGAAAGATGAATCCTAGTCTAGGTCCTACAACCATGTTAGATGATATTGAAATATAATTCATATAATCAAATGTATATAGCCAATGTGTTATCTACTAAATCATCTAAACATCTAACTATTTCAAATATAAGCCACACAATATCATAATGCACATTGGAAGTTGAACCATAATGGGGCTAAGATGAGGAGCATGATAGGTCCGCTCGAAGCTATCCACACCAAGCCCGAGAGCGGATATACCATCCCCCTTGGCCCTCATGTGGCACACATAGTCATCCAACATGGGGTGGTCTACTTGGCGAACAACTTCTACCGGCATTCCCTACCCTTGTTGCCTGATTCATCCCTCTTATGATTGAACCACTCCCTTCAATTCATCTTGACAAACAATCCTTGTAGAGGTTGGTGGAAAGGCTACCATAGGATGCTCGTAGAAATCTCCTTAGGCCCAAAGGCGGATATCACCCCCCTGGCTCCAAGTGGCACACACAGTCATCCATCAAGGAGTGGCGTACCTAGGAAGACGTCTAGTACCTGCTCAACCTATTGGTATTTTCTCCCCAACTTCTCCCATGGTTGTTTGATGAGAATAATAAATATAAATAACAAGATATACATAGTTGCATACAATAATTATTATAGAGCATATCACAAGAATAATAAATATAAATATACAATTGCATTGATACAATAATTATGATGGAGCATAAGCATAATAAATATCAATAACAAATATATAATTGCATTCAATAATTATGATAGAGGATACCACCAATTGTTGACTCAAACTTGCCCCTCTTGCTGTTTAAAAACTATGGATGATATAATACTCAGAAAGTATTTTTTTCATGGTATCAGAGCCCAGGTTGCTCATCTAGGTCTAACTCCCTCACAAGAGGCCCACGATTCTGGGAAGGCGTTTTTAAAAAAAAACATTTGTGGGTATCCAGTCGCGTCCATGTATTTTCTCTATTGAGAAACACGCGACTTCTGCATAACCCCGTGTTTTTTCTGCTCCTTGCAAGCATTGAGGGTTTTGGATTCTTGAAGACGTTTTGGAAAAACGCGTCTAAACTCGAGGGCATTCTCCTAGGCGACATGTCTTCTACGTCTTTCTTGGACGCGTCGTTTTTCTTTGAGGGTGCCATTTTTTCTGGCATTCTGTGGAACCCGCGACGGCCTTTCATCATTCTGCAAGCACGCAACAGTTGTTTCTACCCGTGTTTTCAACAAACCTGCACATCTCTAGGCATTTCTGAGCATGATTATTCCGTGCAATTAAGAACGCGTTTTCAGAATAAAAGACCTCAACCTGTGTTTTTTTTTAGACCTTCTGTTGCAAATATCTGGGCGTCATTTCTGGACTCGTTTTTTAGGGGTTTGAGCCATGTTTTTCTCTCTTTCAAGGCGCGATTTGAAGTCGTTTTTTTTTGCAAAGGTCATTTGTTTTTAAGCCCGCATCGGCTTCTGACCTTGCCTCTACAATCCGCGTGCGTTTGCAACCTGCGACAGGTCTATTTCTAACAGCGGACTTCTTTTCTGAACCAGCGCCGACTTCCTACCCACGATTTTCCAAAAATCGTGATTTGTCTCTATGGATTGGCTCTCCTCTGATCGCAACTAGGGTTTCAACTGGGTTTTCTGCAAATTTTTTATGGCTTCGTTTTCTGAGGATTTCATATTGTCTACGGCTAGGGTTTGAAAAAACCCTCTGTTACAATCTACCATTTTTCAATTTTGTATATCAAAAATTTTTGGGTCTTCAGAATATTTTTTTAGGTTTTTTTAAATATTTTTTTCCCTTATAAACAAAAAAAAAAAAAAAAAAATCACGGGCTTGTAGGATTTTTAAATATTTTTTCCCTTATAAAAAAAAAATCACGGCTTCACAGGTTTTTAAATATTTTCCTTTAAAAAAAAGCTTAGGCTTTTATGGGTTTTAAAAATTTTTTTCCCTTAAAAAATGCGTATGGGTTTTAATATTTTGTCCCTTTAAAAATGTGTTGGTTTTTCTTAATAATATTGCACCTAAAAATTACTTGTTGGAGGGACATAATTTTTTTCCTCAAAAATTAAGGGTTTTGCTCCTATAAGGCCTTGTCAAAGGTTTTATACAGTCTTGAGATGGCTCTCTAATTTAAGGAAAAATTTTACCGTTTTGCGCTAAAAGCAGGGTGCATTATGTTGATCAGTGTTTCTATTTTTGTACTAGCTTCCTACTTGTTTACGAATACGTAATTGGCGTTAAGGTGGGATTCCTTTGTGTGGGTTTTTACGTTTTCGAAGAACAATGATTTGTAATCTTGAATTTACGGGTTTGGCAATTTTTTTCCTCAAAAATCGTGGTTTGTTGCAGTCAGTTTTTGTTGCACCTAGAGTTGTTGGGTTGAGCATCTACACAATTGGCTTCTTGCAGTCTGTTCTGGGGTGTTGTGCTCATCTGCCAAAGTTTAGAGGGTTTGCCAATTTTTCCTCAAAATCATGGCAGTTGTTCTCAGTATGTGTCTCTGGCTACCAGGAGGGACAACTTTGTTACTCAATGTCAGGTTGGACGTTTTGTGATGACTTCTCGTCAGTAGTTCTGTAGATTCTGGGAGGGTTAGTGGCAGACTCATCTCAGTGGCAGAGTCAATGGCAGGCTCTTGTCTCTTGTTGCAGAGCATTCTAAAGAAGGGGGCAGCTTTCTTTGTTTTTTTTTGGATGGTTTTTGGTACTCTTGGTCATTAACATTCTACAAATCCAGGGAGGGTCTCAGTAGCAGCAGAGTGTTCTGAAGAATTTGTGACCAAAAGACCTGCAGATTGTTTTCTATAGGCTAGTTAGACGATTGACCATTAAGGGAGGCTGTTAGAATATTATATTCTTATATTGTTTAATGGTCAATTATATCTACAGTAGTTGGTAGATAGTTGGTAGGTAGACATTTAATGTCTACAGTAATTTACCTCCTCTATATATTGTAATTTGTTCTCCTTGTTAATACAATCACATTTTTACCAGTTCACTTTATGAACAATGACCACCCCCTGATTATTTTCGAAAAATAATCTGTTTTGCTGATTGTAAAGTTTTTGTTGATATGTTTTGGTTTGCTTGTTTTTTTTTTCATGTGTTTTCAAAGATACTTTGCAAACATATAGAAAGATTCATAAAGTAGGGAAAACTGAGTAAGAATGTTGCCTTTCATATTGGTAAGTATTAACACATAATAGAGACAAATAATTTTTCAGTTCAGATCAGACTTATTACAATATAAATTTCAGACCTGTATATAGCAGCTTCAGATGATACAGAGTTTGTGGACTTTGAGGGCATCACTATGCACTATTCGGTATGAGAACACTCAGTACCACCCAGATCTGATTAGAATCCTAGAAACCTACTGTTAGAGGTCTGCAAATGCAAACTGGGTCATAGACACGCTGTCAGAGAATTGCTACAGTCAGCTTGACATCAGCAAACTCCCTGAAAATGGCGCCAAACCTGTTACTAGATGCTGGGCTGAAGTAAGCAGAGCTCCCTTTCAATCATCCCTAATTTCCAGCAACCTTAGACACCTCAAATATGGCCATGCAAAGGAAGATAAGACTGCAGGTCATTAACAGTCATGTACAGTTCCAATTTTCTGAGTGCTGAAGGCAGGGGCAGCTGGGTAAAGCCCTTCAAATCTGCTCCAAACTATGAAGAACCACACCCCAAACACCTGCAACTAGTCATTCATGCCTAGGCATCTCCTCGTGCAACGAAACAACAACCAAACTCAAGCTTTTCAGTCTGAATGACCTCACTTTTCCTTGTCCTGGCAGTCTGCAAAATGGTACGACCTGCCTTGGAAATTGAGCCTGTACAAAGGGGTTAAAAAAACCTTTAGAACTAGACACCCAGCTTGAAAGAGCACCTCCAAACCAACTCCCACAAGCCGCAACAGCAGGTACGGCCTATCCTTGCTGTGGTACAGCCAGGTCTGAAAAAAGCCAAAACAACCCCCAAGAAAAAAACTCCAAAGGGCATCAAAAATCCATCACCTAAAACTCCAGAATTAACACCTAAAAACTTCATGTCTTCATAATAGAACCCTAGAACAATCAAACTCTTGAAGCAATGAAAGGTGATTCCTAATGTAGAACCCTCCAACCAGCTAGGGTGGATCTCTCACCACTGAAACCAGTGCTGGAAATGAGGGTTTTCGTCCTCAATCTGCAACATTCACAATCTGGAAACAATCTAGTAGAGTCTCCTTATGTTGTCAAATCCTCCATATGCAAATGAGAGCCAAAAAGCAGAATAAATAGAAGTGGAGGAAGAAATTAGGGCAACCTCCAATTTGAATAACTTTCCCTCCAAAAACCCAACGCCCATCTTAGCCTTTTTAATAAATTGCTTTTCATTTTAAAACATAATCAAAAGTTCCTCATGGGGGTTGTCCACTTTTTGGACATAATATTTTGCCTTAACTTTATGAAGTTAACTTAAATAATTCACATCTACTAAAAGTACAATGGCCCCCTTTTAAAACAATGTTGTTATCACTAGGCCAAGGGATCCTTTTTATAACCCAAGTTTATAACCCCTTTTTATTAAAAAACAACTTTAATACTTATAGTGACAAATTAACCAATAATAAATCAGACCATGGAGAAAACTCACCCCTTGCTAAGAATGGTAACTCTGCACTACACTGCCACCAAGACCAGTTACTGAAAATAGACTTACTATTTATAGCAACTACTAAAAATAGTAAATACTCCAAATCACCAAATTGACACAAAACATTAGAGTTCACTTGACAATTGCCAGACATTGCCCAAACAGGAAACCTTGCACTGCATTGCTGCAAGAACTAGTTACTAAATATAGCACTTACTAAAAATAGTGAGTCAAAACTAAACTAGCCTGAATAAGGACAACAAAAATGGGGACATTACACTCCAACTTGCTTTTCGTGATTGCTAGTTCACTAAGACCATGCAAAACATGGGGAGTGGCTTTCTTTCGTTATGGGACCAATATGTGATGTCCCCTCTCTAGACAGTTCTCGGGAACAGTGTGTTAGCCCTTTATTGGACCCTTGTGGGCTAGCCAGATTGGTTAGAGGGTCAGTGGTACTTTTTGGAGAGTTTGATCGTTCTGGTTTTCAGAGCCCAGTGACTGGTTCACAGCAGGCGTTGGCATTTCAGGAGTCCACAGCTTCTGACGGCACAGGAATATTTGGAGTTTTGAGCGAGTTATGAATTTTTAAGTGATTGAGTTAATTATTTAACTTAATGCCTTTTATTAAAGTCACATTGACTTTAATACATTTTTATATCACTTAAAATATTCTAAAAAGGTGATTTAATATTTTAATGACTTAAAATATTAAAGTGCGCTCAATTATTAAGTCATGACTATTGAAAAGGACTTAATAAAATATTAAAAGATTTAAATGATTGCAAAAGGGCGTATCTTCTTGGAAATGCGTGCCATTTTAGGTATAAAGCAATCTTTGGCAATGAGAAACTCACCTTTTGATATTTCGACTTTGCCTTGTGCTATTTCCTGTGCATTCTCCTGTGATCAGGGTTTGAACAATCTGCCATTGAAGAACGATACCTCTTCAGTGTGAGCACTCTTGAGATTGTGAAAGATCAATCGAATCAGTGCATGTTGAGAGCTTCATTCAAAGGTTCTACAGTTTCAGACAGAGAACATATATATTGAGATTTCTTGTTGTTTGCAATAAGTGAGGGTTTCTTCCTGGTGGCGCATCCTTCTTCAGATTCAGAGGCTTCCAGCAGAGATTCTTCCTATTCTTTCCTTGGCCGTACGGCTTACCTTGGAATTTGTGTATTCTAGAAAGGCGTGTGAAGGAAGTTAATGAAACGCCTTCTTCTTTGCTCTTTTCTGTGCTTCTACCTTGGCGTCTACCTCTACCAGGGCATTGTACCTTATTTTGGAGTGGGAGAAGTCAAATCTGGAGATTTGGCGTGCTTATTTGCTTGATTTCACCATTTCCGGCTGTCAAACTGGCAATTTCTTTAATTAAATAATCTGGAGATATTCTGGTATGTGTATCATTTGCAATCTATTTTTCACAATTAAATAATGCAATCTACACTTTCATTCTGAAGAAAATAGTGCAAATTTACATTTTATGAGCATTTATGATGTGCGCCCCTTCTCTTCTGTCTATCAAATATTCTCTAAAAAACTAAATAACACTTAAAGACTTAAGAAAAATTGGGGGTTTGAGTAGAGAGCCAGCAGGGCTCATCACAGTGGTATCAGAGCACTGATCCTGCCAGCTTGTGGGGTTAGAGAAATTTATGAAGTCACTCCAGCAGGGTTTTGGCAAGTTCTACTCTAGAGGGGGTCCTAGAAATCAGAGAGCTGATCATAATCCTTTCCCACCATTTCCGTTTGAAGAACAGGAGGAGGAAATAGACTTGGATAATATGGCTAACAGGGAAGGAGGAAGTTCTTACAGGAATCCTTGGGATGATGAGGACAGAGAAGCTAAAGAGGTGCTCAGAGGCATGGTTGTAGGCCAAGAACAGGTGGCGACTATTCTTCAACAACTCAGCACAAATGTCCAAAATTTGACAATTAATAGAGCTCAGAATCTGGATCAAGATCGTGAAGGCAGTATTCACAGAGAGCCTCAGAGAGTCATAGCTCCAACACGCACCTTTGTGAGAGCTACATTTCCTACTTTTACCAAAGATGATGCTGAGGAAGTGGATGAAGTTGAACAGGGTGGTGAGATAAATTTTGCAGATAACATTATGGCTATGCATGATGAGCGGGATGAATTGCCACCGAGGGTTAAGGAGCACCTTAACTTCGACAGATTCATGAGCCAGAAGAGAGAACACACCAGAAGCAGGAATGACAGGCGGCCTAGACACAAGCAGAATGATCTTAGACAGGCTACCAATAAGCTTACTTTGGCGAACTTTGATGGCAGTGGTAGAGTTACAGCACGTGCCTGGGTTAGTAAGCTTGACACATTCTTGACACTACGCCCCATGCCTGAGGAGGATGCCATTCGTTTTGCAGCACTTCACCTTGATGGCGTGGCACATGACTGGTGGATTCATGGTATGGCTACTCTTCATCATGACAGGATTACCTCGTACCAGGAGTTTACTGATAGACTGGTAGAGAGATTTGATAGACGTGATTCTGAGCTATTCTTCAGAGATTTGGCACAACTGAAACAGTTAGGTAGCTTGGAATCGTACATTGGAGAGTTCCAAAGACTATCTGTGATGGTGACAGGAATCTCGGAGAGAAGGCTGATCATATTGTTCATTGAGGGTCTTTTCGAGCCCATGAAAGGTTGGATAAAAGCATTTGATCCACCTACCTTACAGGAAGCCATGAGGAAAGCTCGCAGCATGGAGCTAACTACACCTCGTAAGCCATTTGGCTCAAAGCCAACTACCTCCTATACAGAGAACAAATCAGATCCGAAGAAGGCTGATAATGCAGATCCGAAAAAGAAATTTGCAGCTCCTTTAGATCGAGAAACAATGAACGATTTACGAAGGAGAAAACTTTGTTTTTACTGCAAAGGTCCGTATGACTTTAATCACGACTGCCCCCTCAAACCTAAAGGGCAAAGCAGGCACATGGAGTGGTTTTATGAGGGAGATGCATTGACTGATTTTTCTGATCAGCAAGCTCCAATCTATGATACAGATGGAGAAGAGTTAGAAAATGAGGCAGAAATTGTAGTAGAAACAGAATTAAAAGAGGCTCATATGTCCAGCATGCAGAGAGAGGGATCTTTCAGACTTCGTGGGATCTTAGCTGGTCAAAGGGTCATATCCCTTCTAGATACAGGTGCAACCCACAACTTCATCGATTCCCGGTTAGTGGAGAAACGGGGAATTCAAACTCAGTAGTTTGAAGGCATACGTGTGAAGGTTGCAGATGGATACACTCTCAACTGTGAGAGGATGATACCTGACTTGCCTTTGAAACTTAACAATTTTGAGTTTAAGGCAGATTTTTATGTTGTAAACATGGGAGGAACAGATATAGTTTTTGGCATGAAGTGGCTTCATGCAATAGGAGAGTTCACGCTTAATTTGCGTGACATGGAGATGAAATTCAGCATAGATGGCACTAATCATATTCTAAAAGCCATCAAGGACAGCAACCTTAGAGAAATTTCACTCCGGAGAATGGAGTGTTTGATTCGCCACGATATGGTAGAGTGGGCTGTTGAGTGCAAGCTAATGCCTTCACAGTTGGAGCAGCAAGCTTCTTCTTACCATCTAGATGTGCAGGAACTTCGAATCAAACATGCGAAGGTTTTCAGTGCAATTCCACCAGGCAGACCTCCTGATAGAGGTATTGAGCATATTATAGAGCTGGATGAGGGCACGAAACCAATCATGATTACTCCTTACCAGCACCCCAAGCATTTGAAAGACGAGATTGAGAAAACTATTAAGGAGCTTTTAGCTATGGGGCACATTAGGCCGAGTAAGTCACCCTTTGCTTCATCAGTTGTTTTGGTGAAGAAAAAGGATGGTACACTCAGAATGTGTATTGACTACAGAATGCTCAACAGGAAGACAATAAAGAACAAGTATCCTATCCCACGGATAGATGAGTTGATAGACGAGCTTCATGGAGCTTGCTACTTCTCAAAGATTGATTTGAGGACAGGGTATCATCAGATCAGAGTCCGAGAGGAGGACATAGAGAAAACTGCGTTCAGATGTCACTGTGGACACTATGATTTCTTGGTTATGCCGTTCGGTTTAACCAATGCTCCAGCCACGTTTCAGTCTACAATGAACAGGGTTTTCCATCCTCACTTGAGGAAATTTGTATTGGTGTTCTTCGACGACATCCTGGTTTATAGCAAATCATGGGAGGAACACATGGTTCACATGGTTTCTAGACAGTTCTCGAGAACAGTGTGTTAGCCCTTTATTGGACCCTTGTGGGCTAGCCAGATTGGTTAGAGGGTCAGTGGTACTTTCTGGAGAGTTTGATCGTTCTGGTTTTCAGAGCCCAGTGACTGGTTCACAGCAGGTGTTGGCATTTCAGGAGTCCACAGCTTCTGACGGCACAGGAATATTTGGAGTTTTGAGCGAGTTATGAATTTTTAAGTGATTGAGTTAATTATTTAACTTAATGCCTTTTATTAAAGTCACATCGACTTTAATACATTTTTTATATCACTTAAAATATTCTAAAAAGGTAATTTAATATTTTAATGACTTAAAATATTAAAGTGCGCTCAATTATTAAGTCATGACTATTGAAAAGGACTTAATAAAATATTAAAAGATTTAAATGATTGCAAAAGGGCGTATCTTCTTGGAAATGTGTGCCATTTTAGGTATAAAGCAATCTTTGGCAATGAGAAACTCACCTTTTGATATTTCGACTTTGCCTTGTGCTATTTCCTGTGCATTCTCCTGTGATCAGGGTTTGAACAATCTGCCATTGAAGAACGATACCTCTTCAGTGTGAGCACTCTTGAGATTGTGTAAGATCAATCGAATCAGTGCATGTTGAGAGCTTCATTCAGAGGTTCTACAGTTTCAGACAAAGAACATATATATTGAGATTTCTTGTTGTTTGCAATAAGTGAGGGTTTCTTCCTGGTGGCGCATCCTTCTACAGATTCAGAGGCTTCCAGCAGGGATTCTTCCTATTCTTTCCTTGGCCGTACGGCTTACCTTGGGATTTGTGTATTCTAGAAAGGCGTGTGAAGGAAGTTAATGAAATGCCTTCTTCTTTGCTCTTTTCTGTGCTTCTACCTTGGCGTCTACCTCTACCAGGGCATTGTACCTTATTTTGGAGTGGGAGAAGTCAGATCTGGAGATTTGGCGTGCTTATTTGCTTGATTTCACCATTTCCGGCTGTCAAACTGGCAATTTCTTTAATTAAATAATATGGAGATATTCTGGTATGTGTATCATTTGCAATCTATTTGTCACAATTAAATAATGCAATCTACACTTTCATTCTGAAGAAAATAGTGCAAATTTACATTTTATGAGCATTTATGATGTGCGCCCCTTCTCTTCTGTCTATCAAATATTCTCTAAAAAACTAAATAACACTTAAAGACTTAAGAAAAATTGGGGGTTTGAGTAGAGAGCCAGCAGGGCTCATCACACAATACCAAAGTTGATGTTGTGGATTGAGTCTTCAATGAGCAAAAATTTTGGATTTTAGCAAAGGATATTGTAGAGGTTAGTTCTTTTTTACTCTTCTTTGGCTTACTTTACTATTTTTCTTTCTTTCTTTTTTGTTTATATTCTCTTCTTGAATCTTAAACTTGTTTATGTTATTTTTTAACAAGTCACAAAGTTTTTGGTTAACCTTGTTCATGTTGTTGATGGGGCAAAGCCCTTAGGAAGTTGTCTACGAGGCTAGGAATAGGGCCAAGTAGGCCATTAGAGCCACCTATGATGGTGTTTACAGCAAACATCATTCCATTAACCTTGTTCATGTTGTTGATGGGGCAAAGCCCTTAGGAAGTTGTCTACGAGGCTAGGAATAGGGCCAAGTAGGCCATTAGAGCCACCTATGGTGGTGTTTACAGAAAATCTCATTCCATATGGGAAATCACTAATTGATGACGACACTATTAGTTTGGTAAGCAACTACATGCAATAGGTCATTTCTAAAATCTAGCATTTCAATTCCAAATTTATAAATATATTTGGATAAAAAAACTACATAAGAGATTTTTGAATTCACCTTTTGGATCACACTAGATGACCCATCAACAAGATGGGATAGGCAGAAAATTGTTAAGGTTGCAAATTCTAAATTCACTAATTAAAGTTCAAAATGCCAAGTAGGATGCCTCCAAATAAATACAAGGAAGAAATAAGCCAAAAAATGTTAATTTCAATTCCACATCAAGGCTGATAAAAAGGTTTTGGGCAGGTTCTACCCAATCATAAAGCAAATGAAAGTAGATTCTCAAATTAAAGCAGTGATCATCTCCAAGATTGAGATCTTTGAGCTTACATATTTGAGACATCTTTGCTTGAGATGTATGCAAGGAAAATCAAACAACATTACAACCAAGTAAAAAAGTGCTTTAAGGTCTTACTTTTAGATTTCTTGTGTTATAGTTGAATAGTGAACTTGAGTTCATTTTTGCTAACTCCATTTAAATGATATTTGATATCACTTTTCTAATTTCAAATGCATGGTGGGAAATATTTGGTGCCAAGCTCCAAACCTTTAGAGGATTTCCATGCATGTCTTGTACCAACCATGTAGTTCTTCAAGACACAAGCACAATAGAACTACTTATGAACTTTGATTACATACACTCCAAAAAATGCAAAAGATTGACAATGCAATAGTTCGATGAACTTGACTATATACACTATAATATTTGCCTCTGTCATAAACAAATCATGGACTCTAATTTATATCCTATTACACTTGTCATGTCCCCTTCTCTAGCTTAAAATTAATGAAGACCCTTAGCCTATTTCCTTAATTTTTTCTGTAGGCTAATACGGTGGCAGAAAAGAGAAATAATTAAATTTAAGTTGCCGAAAAGTAACTTTAAGCTATATTTTAAAAAAGCAACTTGTGTCCAATTATTTAAAAACGTTGTTATAAGTGTGGTTAAAAAGTGTTGCTAGGACCAAGGTCCTAAAATTGATTATCTTAAAAGACACTTTTAATATTTTAAGAGTTTGAAGGAAATTGTAGAAAAAAATTATATTATTTTCCCGCAAAAACTTATAAAAGGAGGGTAGGTCTCAAAAAAAAGGTCTTCTTGCTCATTTTGACAATTTCTACTTTCCAAACAATGAACGTGATTTCTTCCTTTTCAACCCAAGAATACAGATTTCTTCCTTTTCAGCCCAAGAATGAAAACCATTTGGTAATATAGTTTCAGGAACGAAAACCCTCCAGCCATTTGAGTAATTCCATCTAAAGATTACCTATGAGCTGATATTGGATTCTACATTCATATTTTCAGTTGCTATGGAGTTTTTTATTGTGCTAGTGTGGTGCGAAATATTCAAAAAAATACAAAAAAATATTGTGTGGTTGTTTTTCCAAAGTTTGTTTTGGGTGAAGGTTTTAGTTAATTCAATCTGTTTCACAAATAATCTAATGGCTGTTTTTGTCGGAGTTTTTGGTTGTCTTTCCTAAGCTATTATAAGTTGTACAATATGAAAAAAAAAGATATGGCAATTAGATGATTGCAACACTTGTTATCAGCAGATTTTAACATTAAATCCAGCTATACCATCCTCTATATTAGCTATATTAGTCAATCTAATATGCAGCAATCCTAAAGGAGTTTGGGGTGTCGTATCTTGCTATTAAGGGGTCATACAGACCTGCAATATGTTTCAAATCAGCAATTTTCAATAGAATTCAGGGTTGTTTAATATCTTTCACCCTATTTGGGGTTGGCCATAAAAACTAGGATTGATGCAGTTGGATGTTAGTGGTCAATAGTTGCATGTCAGTATTAAGCAATTGCATGTGAGTGTTCAAAGATTGCATGTCAGTTTCGGTAATTGCATGTTGGGGTTTCCACAGTGATTCATCATTCAAAGGTTTGCATCCTTATTTAACAGCCCTATCATTTGATTTGATGCTGATTATATAAGTCGGGTATTGTCATTTCTAGTATACCTTGTGATTATTGATATTTATATCTGTTAGAATATTTTGTCATTGATGTCAAGTCGGTTGAGCTGGTCGCTTGAGTGCTTCAGCTACCTGCTTGTCTTCTTGAGCTGCCTGGTTGCTTGGTTGAGCTGCTTCCCTGCTTGGTTGAGCTAGTTGCCTGTCTACTTGAGCTTCTTGGGTGTTTGCTTCAGCCGGTTGCCTGTCTGCTTTGTCAGCATGGTTTGAAAAGTCTTTTGCTCTGTCAGCTTTTGAATAATCAATAGGGTGTATATTATTTCCGACATCTTCTTGATTCTTTGTGATTTACTTATGTCAGTTTGGTTGCAATGCCTTTGAGATGGATGTATCGGATTTTACTTTATTATGGGCAGCTAAATTTTTATTGAGTATGTGTTTGGGCAATTCTATGATGATGGCGGCATATTTTATTTGCAACACCTTGTATGTTTGTGTCGACTCTATACTAAGCGAGCTTATATTTTTAAGTGACGGCTTTCTGTGTTGGCGGTCTGTTTGGGGCATCTTCTTTATGTAACAGTTTCATTGTTGGATAGTGGCAGAATATTATATGTATTTTGAATGCATTCAATTTGTAACTCCTTTTGTATTGAGCGAATGATTTTATGAAGTGAGACAGCTTAGTATTGTGCGTCAGAAATATGAGCGTCTGATTTGTCAGCGACAGCTACAGGGCAGCTTATTGTATTTGCGTGAGCTCTCTATTTTTGAAGACGTCTTCCATACTTGTGCGACAGTTTTCAGATTATTGAATATTTTATGAGGCGGCTCTTTATGAAATTGCAGTCGACCTGAAATCTGATTTTAGCTATATTCCTATCTTTGGCCATGTGATTAAGGTGACCTCAGGCGTGATTTTCTTTTTGCTGGGAGTATGAATAATATATCGGGTGTAAATATTTTTTTTGAGTGGTGTGATTACATGTAAGTGATTACTTGAAATATGTGGAGAGATTAATGGATTGTTTTTTATGAGTAAATTGATTTGGCTTTCATCACTTTATTGATGTGAATTCATTTTTGTGGAGCGATTACTTGTGTGTTTGGTGAAATTGTGAGAGGGATGTGTTAGAAAGACGATTGACTTCATGATATTTCCGGTTCAAAATGGTGGTGTGCGATGTGTGTTTGCTGACTGTTGAAAATAGCTAATGTCATGAGTTTATGGGGGCCTTCGTTGTGGAGTCGCTGATGTAAAAAGAGGAGAACCATTATTTCTCTGTGGTGGCAGCCATTCAAAACAAGGATATCACATTCATTCAAATATATTGCAACTTATTCACAGTTTATATAGTGTGCATTGATCTTGGCGAAAAGTCCTTTTTGAAAAGTATTGTTGATTCTGACTGTGTGAACAAATGATATTCAAAATTGATATGGATGCATTAGAGACTGTTGCCGTGTCTATTAAATGAATAAAATTCCACAAAGTAATTGGAAGCTGCTTTAGAATATGCTGAATGCCTTTTATTTGGTCGAACTGAGTAAGTCATTTTCTTTCTGGAAATATCGATTACATCCTTTGTGTGGGTGGTTCAAGTTTCTGTGTAATGATTTAAGGGAGCTGCAGAGGATACATTCTGTTTGTGTGGGCATGCGATTTAAATATAAAGAGGAGTGCTGATTATACATTTGTGGAGCAGCATACTTTTCAGGGTGCTTGAGTACTTCGATATACATTTGCTTAGAGTACTGTGAAGTGGGAGTTTGCTGTTCAGTCAAGTTAGTTTCTGTATTTCCTGAGTTTTGGACAGTGTTTATACCAGTTTGAGCCTCACTATTCAAGTGAAGGCAACGATTGAAATCTGTGTCTCAATGTTTTGAATCAAGAAGTTAAGTCTGAAGTTGGTGCTTCAGCAATACTGGAGTTGGTGCTTCGAACAAAGTTGGTGCACTCAGTGGGTTGATGCTCACCTATGTAATCAGGGTTGGTGCCCTTTGAAGATAATAAAAGTAATATTTTGCCGTGGTTTTTTACCTGAAAGGGTTTTCCACGTAACCCTGGTGTTTATCTTGCATATGGTGTTTTGTGTTGCTGTTTTATGATCTGATTTCTGATTTATATGGTTTATCTAGTTTAAAGTTTTTAAAAGTTCTGAAATACTAATTCAACCCCCTCTCCCCCCCCCTGCCCCCAACCTCTCAGTATTTCTTGTAGGCTAACAGGTTGGGTTAGAGGATCAGTAGCCTTATTTCGTGGGTTTTATCGTTTCTGTCCTCGGAGTTCAGTGATTGGCTCACAGCATGCCTTGGCAGTTCAGGATTTGACAGCTTCTGACGGCACGTCAATACATTGAGTTATGAGCGAGATATTAATATTTCAGTGTATTAAAGTGTTTTACTTTATTTGACGGAATATTATAAAGTCAACTTGATTTTATAAAAAAGTAATCACTTAAATTTATTTAAGTGAAATATTAAACACTTTATTAAAAGGGGCACCATTTATTTATTCACTTGACTATTGAAAAGTAATAAAAATACATATTTTAATGAGAAAGTGGCATCATTTCCTTGGGATGCGTGCCTTTTGGCTTTATATGCAAACAAAGGAGAAATCGAACTCATTATTGATTATTGATTATTTGATATTTCCTCTTGGCTTTGCTGAGCGTGGGTTTTCTCTTAGACAAGGCTTTCAGGAATTTTATCTCTGGAGAACGATAACTCTTCACAGATCTGTAATTGTGAGACTGTGAAAGATCAGTTGAATGAATGATTGCTACAACAGGGGCTTCAATTCAAAAGTTCTACAGTGCTTCAATGAGAATTTTTGTGCAGTATTCAGTAGTTTCTTCAATAAAAGGCAGGATGAGTTGAGAGATTGGCTTCTTTCTTCGTCAGGAGGTTTGATCAGCTTCTTGGCCGTACTTCTTGGTTGAGGACATGATTTTCCTTTGTTCTATGTAGCTCTTTAGGCAAGGGCGTTTGGAGTTTTGGAGAAGAAACGCCTTCTTCTTTGAGGATTTCTTATCTCCTTCATTGGCGTCTAGCTTGTACCTTTCATTTGCTTCAATTTTCAGGCTGGATATTGCATTCAGTTGGATTCTATGCTTGGAATTGTCAGTTTTCATCATTCTTGGCTGGCAATATGGAATAAATTCTTATTTAAATAATCTGGAGCATTTCGGGTATGTTTGTAACTTGTAATCTCTTTGTTTCAGTTATTTAATATCTTCTGCACTTCCATCTGGTGAATTTAAGCTCAATTCTAAGTTTTATGAGCTTTTATATTATGCGCCCCTTCTCTTTTGTCTACAAACTTTCTTTAAAAAACTAAAAAACACAAGAAGATTTAATAAATACTACAAGGGTTTGGTTGGAGCCAGTTGGGCTCATCACAGTGGTATCAGAGCTATGATCCTGCCAACCTGGAGGGTTAGCAGCTTCTATGCGATCACATCAGGACAGATTTGACAGGTACTACTCACGCAGGGGTCCTGGTTATCAGAGAAGTACTTTTGAACCATTTCCAGCGTTTCCGTTTGACGAATAGGAGGAAGATTTTGGCTTTGATAAGATGGCGAACAGGGATGAGGAAGGTCCTTCCAGGAATCGTCTTGATAACGAAGAAAGAGATACCAGAGATGTACTAAGAGGCCTTGTTGCAGGACAGAAACAGGTGGCGAACATCCTCCAGCAGCTAAGTACCAACGTCCAGAATTTGAGCATTCAGAGAAGGCGGAATCGGGAGAATCGGGATCTGGATCAAAAAGGTAGTGTACATGGAGATAGACAGAGGACAGTTACTCCAGTACGCACCTATGACAGGCCTACTCGGCCAACATTTATCAGAAATGATTCTGTTGAGGAGAACGTGGCTGAGGGAGGTGATGTGAATTTTGCAGATAACATCATGACACAGCATGATGAGTGGGATGCTTTGCCCCAAAGAGTTAAGGATCACCTTAACTTCGACAGATTTCTAAGCCAGAAAAGAGAACATGGCAGGAACTGGACAGATAGGAGGCCTGAAAACAGGTATAATGATCTAAGGCAGGCTACCAACAAACTTACTTTAACTAATTTTGATGGCAGTGGCAAAGTCACAGCTCGAGCCTGGGTGAGCAAACTAGATACTTTTTTGACACTACGTCCCATGGCAAAAGAGGATGCCATAAGATTTGCAGCACTTCACCAGGATGGCGTGGCACATGACTGGTGGCACCATGGCATGGTCACACTCCATCATGATAGGATCACTTCTTACCAGGAATTCACTGATAGATTGGTTGAGAGGTTTGACAGGCGTGATCCAGAACTTTACTTTAGAGACCTTGCTCAACTAAAGCAGTTGGGTAGCTTGGAGTCTTATATTGGTGAGTTCCAGAAGCTCTCGGTTATGGTTACCGGAATCTCAGAGAGGATACTTGTCATTCTATTTGTAGAAGGTCTCCATGAGCCAATGAAAGGTTGGATCAAGGCATTCGATCCACCTACCCTACATGAAGCTATGAGAAAAGCTCGTAGCATGGAACTTATAGCTTCACTTGGTAAGTTCACTTCAAATGCAGAAGCATCTTCATCCTATAGTGATAGCAAATCAGAATCTAAGAAATCAGAAAATGTTGATGAAAAAATGAAGTTTGCAGCTCCATTGGACTGAGAAACAATAAATGATTTGCGTAAAAGGAAGCTATGTTTCTATTGCAAAGCTCCTTATGACCAAAACCACAATTGTCCTCTTAAACCTAAGGGTACAAATAGACAAATGGAGTGGTTTTATGAGGGTGATGACATTGCTGATTTAACGGACCAGCAAGCTGGTTTTCAGGATGGGAGTATGCGATCTATCATTCTCATCAATGAAAAAAGTGAGAAGATAGAACAAGAGATTCTCGAGGAGGGTTATCATTTTGCTTCTAGTTCCATGGGGTCAGAGGTGTTTGATTGGGATCAGTACAATTATGAGGCTCAGTTTGTACACAATCCTCTTTATGAGGCGGATATTACATTGTCTTGTGATAATCCGCTCTTGGAGGTGGACGCTAATTCCACTCTTGACCCTAATTTAGGGGTGGGCTTTGATCATAGTATCAGAGATTCCGTCAGTGCATCGGGGTTTCAGACTGAGCTTGTTGAGGAGATTCCCAGTGTGTACATGGTCAGGAGTCTACACAATTTCACTTTCAGTCATCATGTACATGACCTGTTTCGGATGCACAATTTTGCTATGCACGTGTTAGACATGTTGGATGATAGCATATCTCGTGCAGTTTTAGGGAGCAGGTGTTGTCAGCGGTTTGACTTGCTTTCTTATGAGTTCCTCTCTCCTGTGACAGATGGTGTTGAGATTGACAAGGTATAGCATGATGATCCAACTGATCAGATTTGGGAGTTACAGGAGACAGTTGATGACAGTAGGGACATTTCACGGCACTATCCTTGGGATCCTGGTGGAGTGGTTGATTCTTTGTTGTTGAGATTGCTTGCGGACAAGCAATTTCAAGGAGGGCGGACTGTAATGTCCCCTTTTACGGCATGATCATGTTTGATGGTGGTTAGCCTATTACTCAGACTCTCGTAGGCTAACAGGTTGGGTTAGAGGGTCAGTGGCCTTATTTGGTGGGTTTTGTCGTTTTTGTCCTTGGAGTTCAGTGATTGGCTCATAGCATGCCTTGGTAGTTCAGGATTTGACAGCTTCTGACGGCACGTCAATACATTGAGTTATGAGGGAGATATTAATATTTCAGTGTATTAAAGTGTTTTACTTTATTTGACGGAATATTATAAAGTCAACTTGATTTTATAATAAAGTAATCACTTAAATTTATTTAAGTGAAATATAAAACACTTTATCAAAAGGGGCGCCATTTATTTATTCACTTGACTATTGAAAAGTAATAAAAATACATTTAAATGTATTTTAATGAGAAAGTGGCGTCATTTCCTTGGGATGCGTGCCTTTTGGCTTTATATGCAAACAAAGTAGAAATCAAACTCATTATTGATTATTGATTATTTGATATTTCCTCTTGGCTTTGCTGAGCGTGGGTTTTCTCTGAGACAAGGGTTTCAGGAATTTTATCTCTGGAGAACGATAACTCTTCACAGATCTGTAATTGTGAGACTGTGAAAGATCAGTTGAACGATTGCTACAACAGGGGCTTCAATTCAGAAGTTCTACAGTGCTTCAATGAGAATTTTTGTGCAGTATTCAGTAGTTTCTTCAATAAAAGGCAGGACAAGTTGAGAGATTGGCTTCTTTCTTCATCAGGAGGTCTGATCAGCTTCTTGGCCATACTTCTTGGTTGAGGACGTGATTTTCCTTTGTTTCGTGTAGCTCTTCAGGCAAGTGCGTGGGAGTTTTGGAGAAGAAACGCCTTCTTCCTTGAGGGTTTTGCATATTCTTCTTTGGCGCCTAGCTTGTTCCCTTCATCTGCTTCAGTTTTAGGCTGGAGGTTGCATTCTATTGCATCCTACGCTTGGAATTGTCAGTTT
>VDFB02028707.1:0-19455 GCA_007258455.2 Sequoia sempervirens
AAAGTTGTCTTCCATTCATCACCCTCCTTGATTCTAATTTGATGATACCCACTCTTAAGATCCAACTTGGTGAAGTATTGTGCACCTCCAAGACAATCCATCAAGTCTTCAATTCTAGGAATAGGAAATCTATACCTAATGGTGATTCTATTAATTGCTCTAGAATCAGTACATAATCTCCACTTACCACCTTTTTTTGTTGCCAAAACCACTGGGACTGCACATGGACTAATACTCTTTTGAATCAAGCCTTGATCCAACAACTCCTTCACTTGTCTAGCCACTTCAAGATTTTGATCTGGTGTGAGTTTGTATGCTGCTTTGTTAGGTAAGGAAGCTCCAGGTATGAAATCAATTTGATGGCTTATAGCTCTCCTTGGAGGTAGGGTTGCAGGTGTACCATCACTGACAATTTCCTTGTACTTTTCTAGCAGCCTTTGAACTGTTTCATGTATGACTGTCTTCTCAGCCTTTTCTTCATCTTTTGACTGCATTAGGATCACATATCCTTCATTCCCTTGGTGTAGGTCCTTAAGGAACCCCTTACCACTGCTCAACATGATGTTAGGTACCTTTGACTGTCCCTCATCTTCTTCTAATAATGACTGCAACTTGAAAGTTCTTCCATCCTTCTTGAATTCAATGGTGTTCTCCTTCCCATGATATATAGCACCTCTGTCATATTGCCATGGCCTACCAAGTAGAATATGGCATGCATCCATGGGTAGTACATCACAAACCAACTTGTCTTTATATCCTCCAATTGAAAATTCCACTGTTACCTGCTCATTCACTAGTACACTCTGCCCTTTGTTCAACCATGTGACTTTGTAAGGGTGTGTGGGGTTTGGTTTCCAATTTAAACTTCTTTACTGCCTCCTCGGAGATGATATTATCTGTAGAACCAGAATCTACAATGACCTTGCATACCTTTCCAAATATCTTGCACCTTGCTCTAAACAAAGCTCTCCTTTGCTTGGGTTCTTCTTTGACCGGTTGTCTGATCAAAACCCTATTAAACATCATATTTTCTCCTACTTTTGATTCTATATGACTGATCTCAGATGCCTTAGGACTCATGATGTCCTCTTGTGCATAAGCCACTCTTTTCTCATTGTTAGAAGAGGATGCTTTCTCCGGGCACCTATAAGCAGGGTGACCTAGTTGATTGCAGTGGTAACATTTCATGCTTGCAAAATAAGAGTTGTTCCTACCTGCTCCTCTTCCTCTGTTTGAACCTCCTTGAGGTCCTCTTCCTCTGTTAAATCCTCCTCTTGAAGATGTTTCACCTCCACATGCTCGATTGAGTTTTTTGATTCTCCTTGGTTTCTTTGATCATTACCTCTGCCTTGGTAGCTTACCGCGGCTGCCTCTTTGATCCTGCCGCCTTTGCCTGCGCCTTTAAGTGATCGTAAGCTTTTCTTTTTACGTTTCGCTTTTTCACCGATCTTTATGGTAGTGATGGCATTGAGTTGCGCGTCTTGGGACTTAGTAAAGCCATCTCTTCTTAAATGTTCCACTTCAAGCCGTTAAGGTACCTAGCCACTTTTAGGCTCTCATCTTCTGTCACATTTGATCTCAAGCAAAGCTTCTGAAACTCTTTAGTATAGGTGTTGACATCTTGGTCTTTCTACCTTAGACTTTGCCTCTTCTTGTGCAACTGAATCTCATAATCATCTGGCATGTAGGCTTCCTTCACCTTAGCAACCATTCCTTTCCAAGTTGATAACCAAGGTTGCTTTTTCCTTTTCGTGCGAAGATAAGAAGCTTCCACCGTAATGAGGGCTGATCTCTCAGCCTTGATTTAGCAGCCTTCACTGTATGCCCGGTTACTCCATCACACTCAAAGTGATTCTCCCGTACCTTCTATCCAATCCATGACCAAATCAGGATCCATCTTTCCACTAAACAGTGGTATGCCCTCAAGTCCTTTTCCACTCAGGGCTTTCAATGCCTTCAAGAAAGGCTCCTCCTCCAAAACAAGGTTAGGTTCAGGGACCTTGTCTTCCTCTGCAACCTCTTCTTCCTTTGGTACCATTCCTTCCAATCTTGCATTGTTCAATGCTTTCTCAAGTTGTTCTATTCTTTCTTTTAAGGACTTGTTGTCCTCTTCTTGTTCTTCAACCCTCTTGGCTAATTGTGCATTTGTCAGCATGGTGGGAGTTTCACTTGACTGCTTGACCTGGCTGCTTTCCCAGGTGATCTTTGCTGCTCGTGCCAATCGTGGGGCGAGGGGGTTGGATTGAATCAATCACAGACTCAATGCTTCGGGTCTCACCTTTGATAACCCCTTGGTGTCACTCTCTCCACCACTCAACCTATAGGTCCTATGCTATTTAGGCACCCCTGGTTCTTCTGCCAACCTTGCTATCAATTACAATGCCTTCAACCAACCAAAACTTGGTGCTCTTCCTCTTGTTCACTCACTAGCCCTTATTCTCCCTAAAGACTAGTTGATACTCCAAATGCTTCCCAACTTGATGCAGGGGTGTGTAAAGCTTCCATGGCTTCAAAACCATCTTACAAAGGTTCCTGATCAACCTCCATGCTTTGATTCTCCATCGCTATCACAAAACCCTAGTCTAGGGTTTAGGAAGGGCTACTAGGCTTGAGCCCCTTTTAGGCCTCCTCACCCTAGAAAACTGGTTAGTACTCCTCTCCTGTAAATGCTTGTGCCAAACTTTCTTCTGAAACCCTGGTTCAATTCTCAAGCACTAAAATATTTTTAAGGTTTGGGTCCCTCTCTGTCCGTACACAGGCAGAACTCAGATTTTTACAAGAAACTAGGGTTTTTAGACCATTTCTTGGTCTGTTTTGCTTTGTCCAACCTCCAAATGATCAGTCAATAACTTTTCCTTCTTGCCAACCTTTATGAAGGCTCCTGCCACCACTGCACACATTGCTTTAACAAAGATTCATCACCCCTGCCACGTTAGGACTGGGCAAATAATTGTCTTCCCAAGCTAGGTATCAACAAACTTGCCTAGGGAAAGACTTTGATCATGATTCCAGAACTCTTAATGACCTCTACTACTAAGATATGTACAAGTAGGGATCCTGGCCACATTCCCATCAAGTCCATACTTCCTAGTATGGAGGGAATGCAACCTAAAACCCCATAATTACACTGTTTCCAGTCAAGACAGCAATAAGGAAAAATAGATAATTTACAAGAATGAAGAAAAGCGATGAATTTACTAATTAATGTGCCAAACCAAAACTACCAAAGGCTTCACTACATGACAATCAAAACTACAAAATTCCTCTTTCAATACATTAAGCTACTGTCACACAAACAAGAACAGAAAAATAGAAAAATCTCTCCAAAATCACTGTTTTCTTGTTGATCTCATGAAGCTACAACCATCCAAAATCTTCCAACAACCCTTCAAAGGTTGAATCAAGCTTTAAATATGCCTCCCAAACAGTTAAGTTTCTTGGGTCGAGGCTTTGGATGACCTAAAAATGCTTTTTGTAAAACCCAATGTGTTTTCAAGCACTTAGGCACTTTTTACAACTTAGCCAAAAAAGAAGAGT
Source organism: Sequoia sempervirens (assembly GCA_007258455.2). Classification (NCBI taxonomy): domain Eukaryota; kingdom Viridiplantae; phylum Streptophyta; class Pinopsida; order Cupressales; family Cupressaceae; genus Sequoia; species Sequoia sempervirens. The sequence continues at coordinate 3,538 of VDFB02028707.1, forward strand.
TACAACTACTTGACTCTTGTTAACCTTCTTCCAACTGATCAAAACCATCCCTTAGAGCACCACTAATGGTCTACATGACCTTAAGAGGAAACATAAATAACATCATTCAACCAAATGCCAAAAAGGCACAATAAAGCAAAAGGAAGCGCTCGCTACAGCTCTGATTACCCTGGGTGCTCTGCCACAAACCCTAGCAATAAGATGTTGCAAACATGTATGTAATGGCTCCAATGGATGTAGATCTTGATTCTTGCTTGAATGATGTTGATCTTGAATGAAAAGCTTGTTTGAATCACACAATCCTACACCAAAATTGTTAGCTCTAAAACAACATGATGCATGAAATCTTTGACATGATGATTGATGCTTGAATGATGCTCTAAAATGATTGATAATCTTCTCTTGAAGACACTTGATTGCTTGTTAGATTTCTAGGTGAAAATATGAGTGAAAGAACCTTGTATTTATACTCAATTATGCAATAATTCCCGAAATTACAACACTACAAGCCAACACCAGATCTAGGAGAATAAAATCCCACCAGAAATTTGAATTAATTTTGATTTTGGGCCACATGGGACTCATTCTTCCAAGGTGGTGAATGAGTCCCACTAGGCTTAATGTATGGGACCAAAAATAAAAAATGCTTAGAAATGTGTGAAATCCAATTCGGGACCAAAAGATCTAGGTGGGACCCATTTGCCCAAGGTGGTGAATGAGTCCCAGATCACTAAATATGGGCCATTCAAAACAAAAACACCAGAATTATGATTGGTGTCGGGATTATCCTAAAAAAGATGCAATAAATGAGGCTTGAAGATGCAAAATAGGGCCAATTAAAGCATAGGAGAGCCCAATTATTAATGACAAGCCTAGAAAGTTTGAAAGTGTGTTAAAACACTTTACAACACTTAAAATAAGGCAAGGTTAATGTTAAAAAGAGGTTTATTAGGTGTAATTAATTAATAAAACCTTAGAAAAGTGTGAAAGTGTGTTACAACACTTCACAACACTTTAGCAAGGTACCATTTAAATTCATTAGTTCACAAGGTCCCAATACCTAATGTGAATTTGTTTAACACGTTACAACACTAAATCAAGACAACATTAATCCTAACTCATAAGGAGGGCCCAAACAAGCTAGGAAAATTATAAGGGAAACTTTTTTCGTGACTACATTAGGATAGAGATATTTCTCTGAAAATACAATTATGGTCAACATTTCTTTCAAAAATGTAGTTTTTCTTTGTAGTTTCAGAGGAGATTATGTCTACACTAGTTCTATCATATTCCAGAGTTTCTATAGGATATGTTCAACATGTAAAAAGATTATAATAACAAAAGGTTCTTCGTGCCTATCTATCAACCAGTTGGTGTTCAAGGCGTGTGTGATAACGACTAGTAGCGTGAAAAATTCAAATCTTATGTGTGGTGTCAAGATAGGACCTAGTTAAGGTTCCTATGGTAGCACACGACATCATGTTCTTTTAGTGGAAATAAAATGTATTTTTGTATCGACCTATTACACGTTTCATGAAAATTGAATTTAGGTCCACCTTATGTCATCCTAGTTATTTGTGGCCCTTGGACAACATAGAAGGAGTGTTAATGTAATTTCATGTATATATTCATCAGTTTGATAGATGCACAAAATGAATTTGATGAAGTGTGGAAAGTGAAAATACAAGGAGATGATCATGAAGCTAGACTTATTCAATGTGAGTTGCATTTCAAAGTGTGTGCCATTATCAGAAGATCATAAAAAGTGTTTTTGTAGTCAGTATAGAAGTGTATGAGGTGTCTTAGGCTACAATTGTAGATCTATAAGTTTTACCTTTGTAATCCAGTAGGATTGGTGTTCTACTTGTTGTACTGATTCAATTGGTGATCAGTGTCTCCATTAGGTTGGTTCCTACAAACATAATAGGGGATTGGTGTCTTTGGCAGGTTGGGGCATACTTTATATTATAAAATTAATTTGTATATTTCTACTTTGTGAGGTTGGATTTGGATAGTAGATCTAAACAACTTTTCTCATCATGGTTTTCCCATCTTGGGGTTCCATGTATATCTGGAGTTCTCATGTGCAAATGTGTGTTCTTATGTTGCTCCTTAATCATTAGTATCTACTTTGATTTGGGTTTAATTTCTAATATGTTCATTTGGGTTAATATTTTTAAATATATTTGATCTACGGATTCACCCCCCCTCTTAGTAGATTGTGTGCCCTTCAATGTCCTCCATCAAAGAATCACACTTGAATATGAAGAGGGAACTTCCCTAAAATATCTTAGTCCATCATCAATACATGAAAAACCAAATATGCAATATAAATCTAGTAGATTATACATATTAATTGGGTTTCATTATATTCTACATCATCTCAAGAGTGTAGTAAAGGATTCAACATGTTCCTCAACTTAATAAACTTTCTAAAAAAAAAAAGCTAAATCCTCATCCCACTCTCCATCCTCTAATCCATAATTCTATTCTTCTACATGTGCATCCTCCTATTTTTTAACCTTAGTCTCAAAATTCATTAATTTATTTGGCTACATAGGATCTAAAAATAGTAGAAGTTCCCTAAAAGTCACATCCTTCTAGAATAAATCATTTTCAAGGTTAAAGCATTCCAAATATTGCAACCTTTTATATTCTCATTGTAATTGATTGTGATACATTTTTTGCATTTAGATTCAAATTAAATCATGTTTCTTAGGAATTTCAACAAATTTAACATGCTATCATGGGTTGAAATTTGCACAATCTAAAGGATTTACTAAAGTTTGGCTTGAGGGTGATTCCCTCAATATCATTAATTATCTTAAAAAATTGTCATATCCTTCATGGAAAGTGGAGGTGCTTATTAATGATGTCATCAATATTATAGGAGTGATCCCACAATACTGGTTTACAATTTTTGGCCAAACTAGACACCGAGTTGATTATTTCTAACTAAATCTTCACTTTCGAGCACCTATAGCGGCCAAACCGTGAGGAATTTGGAGATGATGAAAACTAGTGATTTGTGGAATTTTGTCTGTAAATTCTAAATATATTTTTTTCAAAATTTTTGGAATCAGATTGCACTTCTTTTTCCATCTTCAAAAACTAGTTTTTTCAGTAAACACCATTTTTAAGGAATGATACACCGTATAACACAACTTTTTTTCCATGAAGGATATTTTTTTTTTGAGATTTAGATTTTTTAACTACAATATCTAGTAAAGCAAATTGGTTTTCATAGTTGTTTATTGATTTTTTTTCCTTAATCAAGAGTTTCAAAGAGTCAAACCAATTATGGTTTGAACATGAAGCTGAGTATAACACAATTTTTTTTGTAATGTATTGAAATTTCAATTTTTTGTTTTGTTGGATAAAGGACTTCAATATCTAGTGCACTCATATTTTTCAATTTTTTTTTTTTTTTTTTTGATAATCCTCTATTATTTCCACGTATTGTAGAACAAAAGAGCTTGATTTTTGGTGAAAAAACTACATTCACAAGAAATAACAAATAAATATAATAATAAAATTAAATTTATTTAAAATTATACTTTAGGAGCTTATAATAAAGGGGCTGCATGAAATTACAAAATAGGGTACTTTTAAATGAATTCATTTGATCCCCCAAAAGGTAAATCAAAAGTGGTTTTTTATCAGCATTTTGATAGTTGTAAAGGAGACTCCGTTATAGGTATGGTTTAAAACTAGCGGGGTTCTATCCAAGAGGTTTTGATCTAAGGTAGTTTGATAAAACTCTCTTCAATTGGAATGATTTAAATGGAACTTTTAAATGCTTAAATCATTATATTTTATAAAAATATGTGATTTTAGCAAAAATTAGAATCTCCCAAAAATTGTAAACCAGCTTTGTGGGATCAACCACAGATTCCTTTGTTCAATGCTTTATCTCTCATGTTTATAGAGAAGGCAATAGGTTGGTTGATTTCTTCGCCAATTATGGGGTCACTGATGCTAAGGTGTAGGGTGAACATGATCTTCTATCCCAAGAAGTTCGCTTGATTATTTAGCATGATGCTCAAAGGTGATGAGATGTTTGCTCTTTTTATGATGATAGGTTGTCACATGTTCCTTATGTGGTAGTCTATTTTGTTGTTGAGAGGAAAGGTCGGGAGGTATGGTGTGTTGGCTTGAATGACCAGGCCTTCCCTTCTCATGATTTCCCTCTACCACATTATCAATTCCACACGGATTATGGGTAGTCGGGAAGCCTTTTCCTTCTTGAGGTTTCTTATTTTCTGGTGCAAGCTTTCTAAGTTCATCTGCCTTGTCTACAAGTTCTTTCTATGGCTAGGGTTTTTTCATTTTGCTACCATGGGTGGGAGCCGAAATAGATTGGAGCCTAAATCTTGCGGCATTGTCAAAGTGAACAAGAGATTATGGGAAATCCTGGAAGCGGGTGGTGTTACCTCGTATATGGAGAGGTTGCACGGGTATGATAAGAAGAAATCCCAAGACTTTCTAGATGCATGGCACAATAGGGTGTTGGAATTTTGGGGCAAGGAAGTTACTATCACAGAGGAATTAATTACTGAAATTACTGGAATGCCGATGGATGGGATGAAGTTTTATAGAGACAAGAACAAGTCTGGCTCGACTATGGATGTCTTCTTCAAACATAATGAGCGGAGGAAGTTGGAATCGGTGAAGTGTGGAGGTTATATGCACTCTTTTCTTAAGGAAATATGGAGAGATGTCACAAAGGAGATTATGAGGTACAACACTTTGGATGGTCACTTTTTTGTTATTTTAGGGCACCATTTTATTTTATTGAACCATTTTAGGCATAAAAAGAGAATGTCCTTTCCATATTATCTATTGGTTTCATTGGAAATTGGTATTAGGGATCACATACGTAATCTTAAGAACCATATTCTCCATGAAGGGCTTATTGTGTTGATAATTGACTATGTTAAGGTGTTCATCCTCCCTGCTCAACCCTCAACTAGTAGAAATGAGAAAAATCTTGAGTATATTACTGGTTTCGAGGAGAATTCTAAGGATGACGACTACTCCCTTGGATCAGAGACTTCTTCAGAAGGTGATTCAAAGACTCTTGTTGGGTATGAGGGTAAGAAGAAGAAAAAACCCCAATCTAATGCTCCCTCCATAGATGAGGAGTCTATTTCTGGTGATGAGGTTGAGATTGTGAAGCCCTCCCAAAAATCTAAAGCTTTGAAGGGATCAAGAGGCAATAAGAAAAATGTTGTTGGAAATAAACGAAAGAAGGCTCAATCCCCAATCTCAATGGCTGATGGGTATGATACGGGTGCCGAGGGTGAGGTTGAGTGGCCTAGTTCTAATCTTGGAAAAAGCTCCAGTGGTAAGAAGCTGAAGGGGCCAAAGAAGGAGAACCCGACTAAGGAGGTCACGACCAATAAAGGCCAGCAGGGGATTCCCCCTGTTCTTAATGTACAAAACATGAAGGTGCAACAAGTGATTAGCTCTTCAGGTAATTTAGAGAGGGAAGAATAGCAAGGGCTTCCTAACCAAGTGTTGGTTTAGAATGTGGACAAAGGGGTGGAGGTTTCTGCTCAGAAAGGGAAGGATACGTTGAAGAATGCTTCTTCCAGCGAGGAATCTGAGGAGGATTATGCCATTGACAAACATGGTTTTAATTTTAGGAGGGAAATCATGCCAGATTATCTTGGCCTGGTGAAGAATCACTCTCTTTGTTTAATCTCTTTAAGTGGGTCTTTCATGAAATGAATTCTACTAATGTTCATGTTAGAGCGGCTTGCACTAATGTTGATGAGGATTCCTCTTCTAAGTGACTGATTATGCAAGCTCAAATTGATAAGGTTTAGGCTGAAGTCAAACAGCTCTGTGATACTCTCAAGATGGTTGTGGATGAAATGATCAATATGAAGAATTCCTATGAGCAAAAGTTGGCTATTTTGGAGGTTAGCAATATGCCATGTACAATGAGGTAATAGGTTTTTTTATTTTGAATGAAAAGGCTAGGAAGTGGTTGGGGGACAACTCTGGAGCCAAAAACTTGGTGGCTGAAGGTGATGTGCAAGATAAAACTACTAAGGAAACTGGTCCTTCTACTCGTACTCACAACAAGAGAAAGCTTAATGCTAAGAAGGGTGTTCTTGTTGTTGAAGTGGTGGAAGTTATGAATGCTAATCATAAAATTATTGAAAGTGATCTTGAAGTGGCGAACATTCTAAAAAATCTTTAGTTTGCTTATGCTTTTTATGCCTTTTTTGGTTGTTTGTGTGTCATTTTTTGGTTGTTTGTGTGTCATTTTTTGGTTGTTTCTCCTATTTTTGATTATATGATGATGCAACATATTTTCTTGTAAAGGGTTTTGGGGTCCCTTCAAAACCTGCTTTTCCTATAAAAAACACAAAAACAAATTTAGCATGGATCTCACAATAATGGGCTACACTTTTTGGCCAAACTTGACATTGAAATCAACATTTTTCACCAGATCTTCACTTTCTTACACCTTTAGCAACTTAACCATTAAGAATTTGAAGATGAATCAAACTAGTGATTTGTGAGATTTTGTGTGTAGATTCTAATTATATATTTTTTTAAAATGTGAATACTTTTATGTAATTTTAAAAAAATTATTTTTTCTACTAAACAACATTTTAAAAAAGCGATGTAAACTTCAGATCGCATAACTTTTTTTTATAGAAATGATACAATTCTAATTTTTAAGTACAAATTTTTCACACCAATATCTAGTGCATGGATATTTTTCACATCTTTGTTTATATTTTTAATTAATTTTCAAGTCAGGTAATGTTTGGACAAAGGTGTGCTGGACAACATAACACAATGCATTTAAGGAGTTAACTTATTCTTTATTTGGAATAAGGACATCATTACCTGATTGCACGTAACTTATTTTTTGAAACTTCTCCTATTTTCCCTATTTTTTTTTGTTATTGAAACAAAGGGAGCTTGGTGTTGAAGAAACTACATTCACAAAATAAAAATAAATAATATAATCAAGTCAAATATATTTTGGGGAGCTTGAATATTAACATACTTACAAAACATAAATTTTAAATGAATTCATTTGATTTCCCAAAAAGTAAATCAAAAGTGGTTTTTTATCAACATTTTGATAGGTGCAAAGGAGACTCCATTATAGGTATGGTTTAAAACTAACAGGCTTCTATCCAAGGGGGTTTGATCTAAGGGGGTTTGATCAAACTCCCTTTAATTAAAATCATTTAAATGGAACCTTTAAAGGATTAAATCATTATATTTTCCAAAAATATGTGATTTTGGGAAAAAATCAGGATGCCCCAGAAAGTGTAACCCATTAATATCAAACACTCTTAAATATGAAATGAAAATTTTCTTACCTGCCCATCCTTCATAAAGAGTCTTATTTATAAGAATTAAACATGGAGATTAGTTTATCAAGTAACAAGTAGTACTCATAGTCTTTTCCAAAAGTATTGATCCAATTATGTACCACTCATCATACTTGTCAATCTTTCAATTAATATTTAGTTCATTCTCAACAACCATGTTCTAATAAGTTGGATATAAATGGTATTCTTCTTCTAAATAGTACATGTGTGTAGAAAAATCGTTGAACTCCCTAGAGAAATATTTAAATCCATTGTCAAATATCAACACATTTATTTTATTGTCCAACAATTTATGTACAATTTCCTTAAAATCCTAAAATTGAAGAAAAAATATATTTAGAATGTAAAAAATAAACCTTAGTTTATCTAGAGTAATCATTAATAAATATAACATAATAACAATAAATTCTTTCATTTTTTTCTAAAACAATGGTTCATGTTGATTCTACTAGTGGTGACACACTTGCTTCTACCCATGGTGCACCTCCCTATTGGTCCTTCTCTTGTGCCTCCTTCCCCATTTGGTGGGCATGCTTTTGCCCACAACCTTGTGTCTATTAGGGTTTTTTCTATAGGTGAGCTAGATAATGCAAAAAATTCTATCCCTATGACTTTAGTGAGGGATTTTGAGCAAGGTTTTTTAGGGTTAGCTCCTACACAGGCACCTCCTTGCTTTTCTTCAACTACTATTACCCATGCCCCTTCGGCCTTTGAGGAGGGTTTGTGTGGCTTTGAGACTATTTTCCCTATTTCTCATATCTTTTCTTAGGCATCTAGAGCTCCTACTCACCTTCCTTGATGCCCCCTTGCTTATGCCAAACCAACCTCAGTATTGGTTTGTGGGGCTACCATTTCTAAAATGAAGGCTTTTACGAGAGATAGGGTTTCATTTGTCACTTTTCCAATCTCTGGCCCTCTCTTCCCGACCTGCATAGGTGGGTTTTGGATTCTTAGAGGGATTTAGTGTATGGAAATATTGAGCTCTTCCCTTATGCTAAAGGCTTCTTTTTTGCTACCTTTGCTTCTTTTGAAGATCGTGGATTTGTGTTGGGTCATCTATGGGCTTGGGGAGAGAAATCTCCCTCACTCAAACCTTGGACTTCTTCCTTTGATCTTCTCATTGAACCACTCAATGTGTTTGATTTGAGTGGGTTCAAATATCCTAATGATGATCTCCTAGCTATTTTGACTATCTCTTTTGAGGTTGTCCCTTCTCAGGATTTTGTTGAGCTTCCTACTTCTAACTCAATCTTGGTGGATCCCAAGGACTATTTTGGTGTTCCTCCTCCTTTGGGTGCTTCTCCTTCTATTATAGATGTCCCCTCGCTTCCCTTAGATTCTTCTAGGCATGGGGATTTCCTTCCTCATTTCTTTCTCCTATTCCCCCCTTGGGTGTTGGTGGTCTTCCCATGAGGATGCATCTTACCCCTAGCGATGGGAGTCTGGACAATAGTTTGTAGAAGGTGTAAATGCCTCTTCTCTACATCTTCCTCTTCACATGACTTGTTGGACAAGACTATTCTTTGGGTTCAAGACCCTTTTTTCTCATTTATCTCCAGTTCTATGCCCCGATCAAAAGCATAGTTGGTCTTTGTTGAGTTTTTTAGTTTCCTAGTTGTCTCACTTCTTGTGAGCTAATTTTCTTGGCCTTTTATGGTTGTTATGTATTGGGTATGGGCCCTTCCCATTTTTATCTTAATCAAAACAATATTCTTTCATTAAACCAAAATCCACAAGATCAAACACATCAAAGTAACTTGTAATAATATCTTTGCTCTATTACTTCCAACAATAAAGGAGACTCTATTATTCTTTCTAAAAATAAAATGATCATAAAATTAAAATGTTTATCAAATAATTAAAAAACTATTAGCCATATTTTATTAATCAAGATTCAAAGATTTTTTTCATAAATGTGACCAAATATTGGTGCCACAACACACATGCATTTTTATAAATGCTAGTTACATTGGTAGAATTACAAAATGCGGAGCATCAAGACTAAATAGAGTTCTACACCATGATTCCTTCACTATAAACAAATACATCTTGACCAACTTGCAACTATACTTTTCAAATGTCAAATTCACTCCAAAATCATTAAACTTATATATAAATTGAAGATTTCAAATAAGACCTAGAATGTGCAAAATATTATAGATATTTTTCATCCTCTCATTACTAAAACACAATTGTATATTTACCTTACCAACAATCTCTTCTGTAATTTTGTCACCAAGGAAAATTTATCCTCCCTTGTAAGTTTGATATGAGGAAAACCTACTCCTTGTGAGCATTCATATGGTAGGATAAATTTAAATCAATCAACCAAGATTCACCACTACTAACATTAACATAAATAAACAATGCATCATTGTCACCATCATTATAGGATTTCTCTATGGAAGAATAATTGAAACTCAAACTCTCTTTTTTTTTACATTACTTCTTCACATATACTTTTTTTCATAGTCCTAACACTCTAATCTTCTTAGATATTTTGGACCATCATTTTGAATTAGATTTAATTTCTTTCATTCTCATTTAGACCCAATTTTGTTCTTGGGCCTTCATTGAACATACAATATATCCTTAGAATCATCATCAATGGGTTTTCTCCTCATCTCTTAACTAAGAAATATAGTAGTAAGGAAGTTCATCTTCAACTCTATTACCATGTTTGGCATGGTAAGCAGCATAAGTGGAAGAAGGTTGATCAGGTTAAGTTAAATCCTCTAAGCCTTCTTTCGATATGATTCTCCGCTCCCACAAGAAAAGTGTAAATTGTAAATCTTGATTGGTCTTGTTGTGGAGCTGATCTTTTTTGCTGGCTGCTTGCTATCTTTTTCTATAGCCTTGCTCTTTTGTATTAGGGTTCCAGATCCCTTCAAAATCCATTTTTCCCTTTACTCAAAAACAATTAAATTATCCAAATATTTGGGCTAAGAACAAAACAAAAAATTTATATGTGTCATCTTCATCAAGTTTAACATCTATTGAAGCTAGCTACTCAAAGTCAAACTAAATTCATTCATTTTTTTAAAAATAGAATAAACTTCATATTTAAACAACATATATAATTTATGTCTTTTGAGATATACTTTATTAGTCAAGAATTTAGTTTGATAGATATCACATGCCCTCTTCCACAATGAAAATGTTGTATTCTTCTCTAAGATATTCAAGAAGTTAGAATCTCCTAGATACCAAATGGTTCCTCATGTATTCTTATCCAACCTTTTTCAATCTTCATAAAATATTGTATTATATTTTTCTTCATTTTCTATAACTTTTCATTGATTCCTTTCTTCTAAGAGATCCTCTATCTTTGTTTTTATAGTTTGTACCTAGAGTAATTGAACTTTTCAATTTCTAAATAAAATGTAAAGGCCATGGTTTAACCACACATGAATATATGAAACCATTATGTCAAACTCTCCCACTATAGCCAAAAAACACACAACACTTCCAAGAAAGGAAATCCTTCTAAAAGACCATAGAACTAATAAAAATATTGATAAAATAGGGTGATATACTACAAATGAAAACATTTTCACTTAATATGAAAATCTATATTATTGATTAAAGTATCATGTGATTAATGACAAGAAAATTGTGAAGGATTTTAAATCAAAAAAACATGTAATAAAAAATATAACACCAAAATTTACATGGAGAAGTTATTTCAAAAAAAATCCACCACCAAAGAGAGGACACGTTTTTATTAATTCAATAATAATGTGTTATAATAATACATCCAAATTATGCCTTCAATTTGAAAGTATTCTAATAGAATAACCTTTTTTTACCTACAAAATACTTATAAAATAACTTTCCATAACATCCAATTTATAGAGAACCGAAGAAGGAAAACCATGAATGGTATCATAAAGCTAAAACGACTAACATCCATGGTATGGAAAAAATCCAATGCCCCCTTGATAAAATCAATCTATGCTCCAAGAATAGCGAGTATAAATAATAGTATCTTTGACCCATGTGAAAAGTGGACACACTTTTCCAAGTGTAGATCTCCATTTCTAAGCCATGACATTTTGTGGACCCCACCCAAGATGACAAAGATTCTCCACTCTTTATCGCCTAGTGCCTAGAATCAAGAAAGTGGTGTAAATACATCTAAATTTTGTAATCAACATTGTCACTAGTAACCACCCACTTAATGACTATTATCACTTAGTCAATACGATCAAAGCTAATATTCAAGATAACCAAGAGAATAATCTAGGAATCCATGAATTCATTTTGAAGGTGGTAAATCCACATGAAGTACACAGGATTTGCAAGGTCAATATTATCTTAATCCTAACAAGTAGATAGATCCATAGGTTTGGCATTTTATTCAATCTAAAGAAATGGATTCCATTACTAATCCTAGATACACTTGGGGTGGAGAATAATTCTATTATAAAGGGAAATTGTGATTTTTGTGAATTTTAAATTTTCAAACAAATGGTTATAGGAATTATATGCACCACTTTTACATTGCATTGAGGCTTCTTATAGGCATATAAAAGAGTAAAACAAACCTTTTTGGCTGGTATAAAAAAATACTATCAAAAAATTTGACATGGAATGTGATAGGTGCCAACACAATGAGGAAAAATATCAAGGCTTTGAGCACTCCAAAACCCTTATTAGATCTAATTGCAATATGGACATGCATTTCAATGGATTTTATTAAGCCCGGGTTTCCTAGGTCAAGTGACAAATTGAATTATTTTTGTGGTGGTTGGTCATCTCTTAAGTATTTCCGTTTTTGTTCATTCACCCATCCCTCTAAATCCTCTATCAATTTTTATTTTTTCTTTAAAACCATTTAATATTCTTTCATCATCCTATGCCAACTTTCATTTTCTATAACCATGACCCTACCTTAATTAATAAGTTTTGGAAGGAATTATCCAAGTTATATGAAATACAACAAAAAAATGAGCTTGGTATATCACTTACAAAGTAATAGTTAAACAAAGATAATAAATAAATGCTTGAACACTTATTTATGTTATTTTCTTCAAAACAATTATTTCGTTTGGATAAACTGATACTCCTTGGGGAATGGTGGTACAATATCTCTTATCATTCTTCAACCAAGATGATTACATGTGAACTTACATATGTTCAACCACTTCTATCTCTCACATCCCACCTTCCAAGAAGTTCCAAATTATTGGTTGTTGATTCAACTCTTAGCCACCAAGAATATCTCCTTTGAAATCCCAAGAAAACTCAGCCTTGGCTCAAAATCATATGAAATAGTAGGTACATCAACACTATTCCAAGTGCATATTCATTGAAGGATATTTCATCCTTCTGTGCCTTCAATCATATAAGTAGACATTCTTGGAGCTCACATCCATACATGAGAGCAAAAATTATATGGAATTTTTTAAATAGTCTGATAGATTAATGAAGTTGTCTACAAGTTGGATCTCTCCCCATCTTGCAAGACGCGTCTTTTTTTCCATGTCTTTTGTTTGAATAAGTTCATTGTACATCATGTTGAGTTGATATTTCTAAAATTGACAAAAAAGGTTCCATCATCCTTGAACTTGAAGCTATAATAGATCAGAAACCATGCCAACTCCATAACCACACCATCATAGATGTTTCAGCCTAGTGATTTGGGTTGCAATTAGAAGATGTCACTTGAGAACCTAACAATTTTCATAATTCAAGCCTTAAAAAAATAAAGACATTTTAAGACCCTTACAATCTAACCTTCTACTATTATTATGAACATTCTAATAATCATAAATTATTTATTTAATTGATATTACATTATGTGATGTTATCCAATATGCTTCACATAAAATTTTAATATAATAAATTCATCTTAAATAAATAAGTTTATCCCACATAAATTTTATCATACTCATTAGCAATTTTAAGTTCCTACCATCTTTCCCCCCTATGAAAACATATAGACTGTCCAAAGCACTCCATCACCTCGAAGCACCATTGACAATCCTTCAACGAACTGAATTCTAAAAATCAACAGAATTTTGACGTCATCACAGAGCTGATGACGTATAAACACGAGAAACTTCTCTACAAACACCATCATCCATGACGATAACGTTCACTAACTCTCGCAATATCATCAACTGGGTCGATGACAGAGAACAAAATCAAATGAATAAAATCTGAAACCATGGTCCATGTCGATTGAGATATATATGAGAAACTTATCTGTCAACAGCATCACCCAATACTAACGTTCTTTCACTCTCTCAACACCATTGGCTGGGCTGATTACGTAGACCAAAATCAAAAAGTAAATTATCAAAACCAGAGTTCCCTCTGGCCAAGATTGAGATCTTCTTGACCAAATCAGATCTTGTTTCTGCCAACATCATCCCAACCTCATGTAGGAGTGTCCACTGTTGGAGCATCACTGTAAGAAGTTTTAGAAGGGTAAGGCATGATCTGTGAAGGAGCATTCAGAGTTGGTTGATTTTCACATTTTCCATGTGAATATCTGTGGTGAGACAACTATTGGGAGACATAGATCCATATTGTGAAGATAAAATTAGTTTATATTGTTCATATTCTCGGATCCAAATCTTGATGGGAAACACACTAGATAAATGGGAAGTGTATTTGCCAACGGATGTCCTCAAGAGAAGATATATATGGAGCAATCATCAAGGTTTTAAATTAGCATGGAGATGATAAATATGTACATAGTTTTAAGTAGTTTTAGAAATTGAAGCAGATACATTGGATATGTTGTGAGAGGATGTATAATATTATTTAAAATTTAGCTTTACTAAAATATAAGTCTTTGTCATAATGTGTAATTGAAATATGTTGATGGTCATATGTTTGTTGTGGTGTTTCATATTGATTATTAGAGATGATATTTGTTTATGTATAATCTTAAGGATGAATTAAATAAGACATATAAGATGATAGGTTTAGATTTGTTGCAATCTCTTTCAGCAATAAAAATATTGTAGTTGAAAGAAAGGTATTTACATATAGTATTCTAAGTATGTATTTGATTTGTTGAAGAACTTAAATATGGATAGGTGTAAACAATTTATTGGGAGCTTATTATACTCAAAAATCACGAGTTAAATCTTTTCTTTGTAGTTAGTATAATGTGTAGTAAAGAGGATATTATGTTGCATTGTAATATATCTAATTTTCAATCTATTTGGTTGATGAAATTGTCTATTCCTTGTGTGAAATTAGGTGAAGGTATTTTGCTTTAAGGTTGATTAATATTTATTTTATGGTCATGCTTATGTCTACATTTATTGTATAGATGTGAACGTATGTATATTTTTTGTTATATAAGTGGAAAAATGAGAGTTCCCACCTTTTATAAAAATTATCTTAAGAAAAAACTATATTTTTATTAGATGGTAAAGGCAGTTTTTTGAAAAGACTAGAACCCTTGTATAAAGACTAGAATAAATTTAGCAATGAATCCCATCAGACAACAAAGAAACTACATACAAGGAAACGTAAGAATCTACCTACACCATGGTTTTAATCCAATAGCAATAGATACTAAGCTAAGAGAAAAAAGATAGTGAGAGGATGACAATAAAGTATATTGTTGAGACTAATTTATATTTTTTGGACCAGAAAACTATATATTTCAATATATGACCTTCATTTAAAATTCTTAGTAGGAATTTTGGACCCACTAAACTTCAAAATGCTCTTACTTCCATTAACAAAATCTTTTGTTGTCCCCTTGTGGTCTCCCTCTTTATTTCCACCCCTACATCTAGTGTTTTCTTAAGCTTTTAGCTATGTACATACAACATAGATCTATATCTTGCTTCAAAATTGAGAAAGAGAATAGTACAAGAAACTCCACCAATTACTCTAAAAAACTAGTTATTATTTCCTCATCCAAATCTATATTATTAAATGCTTTTCATCCTTGATTTCCAACACTATATCTTGATTCCTTCCTTTTTTTCCTATTACATTACTCGTAGTATGAGTATTAATAAAATTTTGATTGTTGCCTTTTGGATTTATTTTCTCTTCTTCCAAGGTTGACCCATGATTTCACCTTTTCTCCTAACCCTTTCCTACTAACATTCCCACTTTCTCTTCAATCATCAAAATCCCTACATTAGGATGATGGAGCTTGAATAAAATTCATCTCTTCCTCACCACATCTAATGGTATTTTTTCCACTATAAATATTTTTTCTTTATCAAATCTAATATCCCACCTCCCTAGGAAAGTCACTCCCTACTCTATGTTTCTTACCTTGGATTTCTTATCCTTCTTTATCAAATCATTCTCAATATTTTCCTTAAATTCTTGAATCATATTATGTCTTCTCTATTCCTTTTTTCTTCATAACATATAATCATATTATGTCTTCTCTATTACTTTTTTCTTCATAACATATAATCACACTTTTTGATGGAAAAATTTGACAATGTGGCTAGTTTTGGAGCAACTTTGCAAAAAAAATAGTTCTCATATTCAATCCTTTGAACCTAAATTTCATACTTCGAACACAAGTTGATAGATGACAATAATTCTTTATCAATGT
>VDFB02028708.1:0-39950 GCA_007258455.2 Sequoia sempervirens
AGAATGCCATATAGGCATTCAATGTCAAATATATCCAATACAAAATATGTACAAAATTGCCATGTAGGCATACAACAAAGGGCTTTGTGCATTCAAAATTCATTTCTCTCCATGTTCTAGTTCAAATACAATTTTATTTTCCTTTGCTGGGCGATCCGATGGCGATAAGTCTGTCACCCATTTCTGTTGTGCTCAAGGAGTGCTCCTGCTGCTCCTCCTAGTGTTTAGCTTCTAGTGAAGTTTCAACTATTACAATAAGAAGTAAAGACATTAATATATAGAAATTACATTATAAAAATTAATATATTTAACAAAATAATCACTTACAGCCATCTCACGATCACTCTCCTTGATGGAAATATGTGTATGTTGATGCTCAAGCGTGCTCAAGCCCTGTATAAACCATCCAAATAGGAATTAAACTATGAATCAATAATGGTTTGATTTTTCAATAGAACTAGTTCATCTATAACAATGAATGTAAATTAAAATTTAGTAATTTGCCTCATATCTCCCCTATCAGAGCCATCGAGAATTGTATAGCGAAGGAAACACCAATATCCATTTCCCTCGTAACGTTTGGCGGTGTTTCTGTTGCCAACATATGAAAATAAAACAACAAATTATTCAATCACAAAAAAGTTACAATAGCGATCCATGTGATGACTTATAATGTATGAGATCTAATGAACAAAATTTTGAGTACAATTATTAAATAGATATATTTCTGATTATTAGTTATCGAATTTGAAGTAATGCTTTGATTTTGAATGATCTGTGTAATGCAACGTAAGGTCAACAATATTAATATAAACTACACAAATCTATTAAACTTAGAATTCATTACTTAAGTTCTCTTTAAATTCTATATTACCTCCGTGAACATTTGATCAAATCTACTGGCACTCGGAGGTGTTTCCTTGAAACCTCCAATAGTACCTTGTTCAACATCCAAAATCACATATTAAAATACCATTCGTAAAACAATGCTATTAACACATGTAATAAATTTATAATTGTTTACTAACTTTACATACCCCACTGATAGGTGTATTGCAAAAATAAGTAGGTGGATGACTCGTGTATCTAGTCTCTACACTGTGACCCTACAATTTTATTAAAATAATAAAACTAAAATAGTTAATCTTGCATTTCACAATCAAAATTTAATAAATTAAATTCAATGAACATGCTGAATTTTACTTGAGTGTCAATGCCATATGCATCATGCAAAATGTCACCCGTCCTCTCCATCCCTGTAGATGCATACGGATTAGGTTGCGTAGTAGCATATGGATCTTGCATAACACCCTCTTGAGTGTCGGTAGGGTCATATGAACAAGTCGCCCCACAAGATTGACACACATGGGTTCGAAGGCCACCACCTGAAGACTCCCCTGGATGGCATAGTACAATAGGGCTAGTGTGATGGATGACACTCTGGGTCAAAGTTGTGATCGCTTGCAATGTCTCTATGTCGGCACTCTCCTTCGCAACAAAAGGCATCACAATCTGCTCACGAGGCGGCCTAGCGAAAGGTTGTCTCCCTTGCCATGTAGGATCTAGCTGTGCACCGGGCCTATCCTGAGCTGACCCCCCACCTCTCCCCTTTAACTCCCTCATATTAAAATAATTTGGGATTTGGTTCAATGCAAACTCACTGTATAGTTTCCTACGAAAATACTGGGGTACTTCACAATTATTGCATGGTGGGTAATCAAAGACCATATACCATCTTTCATAAAAACGGTTCTTAATCTCTTGGTGGTGGCACCAATGAATAGGAAACCTCTTTGCATTGAGGGTAGTATTTTGTTTTGTTTTAGGGTCAGTGAATAGAGAGCACAAATCACCTTTAGTAATTTTTAAATCTTTTACTTGTGTTGGTTGTTTTTATTGCAAACTAGGTTGGTCTCCTATTCTACTTATGGAGTAGCCAACTCCAATCAAGGGCAGCTTAGAGGACCTGGACCAACTGACAAGATCAAAAGATCTTCTCCACTTTAGGCTCTACAGAACCAGGGCGGGTATACCCACACAATGCCTCAAAGAAGACCAGACATTGCTTTTTATAGCAAATGACTCCTAATGCCAAGTGTTGAGAACATCAAATAGGGCTAGATTCTCAGTAACACAATACTTGCAGCAACCAGGAGGTAGGGTAAGACATCAAACAAAATTGATTAAATGAAATGAATGTTCTTAAGCAAGATAACTGAAACCCTAAAGACAAATAGCATATATCAGATTAGTGCCACATCCATTGGGCTAGGAGTCAAGACAATTTGCAAACAAAAGGAATGATTACTTGGAAAAATAAAGCCTATGTGAAACTAACCTTGTTAATCCCATAGCTAGTGATCAGATCTTGAAGACTACTTATCAAATCCTTCAATCATACATATAAATTTTTGAGATGATGAAAGCAATTTAACCTATTCCTTGAACATGAGCTATTATCAAAACAGACAATGCAAGAAAGTATTACAAAGGATAATGGAATGATCCTTGATCAGTTTCATTAACAATTCAAATGTACAATCCAAAGGAGAGACTCAAAGACCTAAACAGATACATTCGAGTTATGGTATGCGTCCAAGAACCTTACAATTTGCAGACTGTAATCCTAGACCTCAAAATCTGGTAAAAACTTGACTCTGTGACTTAGTGCTCTTTTAGTTCTGATTTTAGTATCTGGCCGAAGACACTTACAAATGATTCATAAATTCCTTTTAAACAATCCAAGGATCGTCACCCAGCTCAGAGCCACATCAACATGCCACGTCAGACCCCAACTGCATCATGACCAATCAAAACCCTTGCAGTGACCCTCAACAACTTCTCTAATCACATAAATGCCTCTGGTTGGAAATCTGTCAGGAGGGACAATCCCGCACAGATAGAGATCAATCAACTTGCACCAAATATGCTACTGAATCCACGCGTCCACACTCGAGCCATGCCGTCCTTGTCCCAGAGTCACATCACCATGAATGTTGGTTTGGTAGATCCAACCACATTCCACCTATTGCCATGAATGCTCCAAGCCAATGTTCTTTTCCCGCAAACACCCTTCAAACCCTAGCCACGCACATGTTTGAATCTCTGCCATCAATCACTGAGATCAGATGACTATTGTTTAAATATCATTGGACCGTTGAAACAAGCCACCACTGTCAGCAAGACAAAGCAGTGTTGGGAAGACCTCCAGGTGACAAAAATATTTGCACCGAAGTCACCGGGCATATCGGCCAGACAGAAGGAACTCGGGAGACGTCTGGCCGAAGAGAACATGCTACATCGAGAGGCCAACACAATCGGTGAGATAGGCAATGGTTGGGGAGACATCTCCCCAAAGAAAATAACTCTCACCAAAGAGCCTATGAAAGAAACCCCCTATGAGATGTTGCTGAAACAACCCAAAGCCTATGCCGATGAAGACCCTTTATGCTCCATCGACGAGACCGAAGGTCACTCGTCGAGACCTCTCGCCAAAAACCCCAGCTCATTCTCTATATGTCGCCGAGACTTATGACCTTCTATACCGATGCCCTTGCATTCACCCATTGTTGCTATAGCTTATTGGTCTCGGGCAAACCCTTTGTAGATATCACATTTCTTTGCCAAAAACTTTCGAGGTCACTCACATTCGCCAAGACAAAATGGTTCTCTTGTCGAAAGAGTCCACCTATTGCCATAACATGAAATCCTCGGTGAGACGCTATGTAGAGTGAAAATTTATGCCAAAACAGTCGAGCATGTTAGGTCACTGAGAGAAGAGAGAACTCCTGCCGAGTGCCACTTTAAATCATTTCAGCAAGACCCAACCCCTTCGCCAAGACCTCCTGCCGCAATACAAAACATAAGCCGATAGAGTACAAAATACACCTGTCGCCGAGACATCTTTGAATGTTAGCCCAACCATTTGATTCACGTTGATGAACCGTTCCATGTGCACAAGTCGGGGAGACATATAGAACTCAGTGAGACACCACTCCAATAGTCACAACCTTTGCCAATACGATCATCCTTAGTCGTCGAAACCATGTGAATGTCTCGCCGATAGACATCCACAAGCACTAGTCAGGGAAACAATACATCTTTGCTAAGACCTTATCCTGAGAACCTTGACTTTTTCCGAAACTCATCCATTCACCATCGGTCAGTATAACATTACAATCTCATTATGACTTCATACTAATGGCATTACACTAGGGGCAGCAAAAGGATTTAGGTGAAACCAAGGGGAGTCGGGAAGACATCACCTCAAGTGGACACCAACACACCGATGGGAAAATCCCATCGGTGAGACACAAAAAAGTTGAGGAAACATCTCCATGACACAACCAACACAGGTCGATGGAAAAGAGACCTCGGGGAGACAACACAGGGTCACCGAGAGGTTATCCTGAGCACTAGAGGTCACAGTGAAAGCAACGCGGGGCTGGTGAAAATGATAGCAAGGGGCCATTTAACGATGAGACAAAGGGGCTCGGGGGGAACTTAAGTTGCAGGTGCACCGGCCAGGCAGGTCAATGAATCAAAAGGCAAGCAGAACGGGAACCAAACAAGGTCGGAGCCAGAACTAGGAAAGAGATGGAGGCGGAGCCGAAGTGGGGAACAAAAAGGAACAAAAAGAACTGGGACTGAAAACCATCCCGCCCCCACCTCCGCAAAATACTGCAGAGGCGGAGCCGGAACCAACACGAGACAGAGAAGCCGCGGGGCTGGGGTCGGAGAAAAACCCGAAACCATAAGCATGAGAAAGGTTCCAAAACCGGCATCCATTCTGATCCTGCCTCTGCTAGACAAGGAAAAACATAAGGCAAGGAAGAAAAGGAAAATCTGTCCACCTGAGACATGAAGACATGGCACACTAAGCTCAACCCTTGTGGGAGCCCACTTACCCCACGTGCCAAAATGAAACACACCCCATAGCTAAAGTTTTATCATGAAAAACAAGAGTACACAACTAGACAATGAGAGAACTAGAAATGGCACTAACATAGGCTCCAGTTGGGGATGTATGCCCCTGGTGGGCATAGCAAGAATTCAAATCACTGGGAGAGTAGACCAAACAGAAAAGACCAAAAAAAACCAGGAACTAGCCCAGATAGAGCTAGTAGACACAAACAAGAAAACAAAATAGAAATCAAACCTTAAGCTACTGTTCATGGAAAAGAGATACCTCAAGAGAAGTACAACTTCAAGAATTGTCCATGAACTGGCGATTCAAGAATCTCACCTGTCAGAGCCTGAAGAAAATATGAATCTTCTCCCCACTTGCTGCTGATCACAAATGGACCTAGCTAGATTGCATCAAATTTGCCATGTTTTCCCTTATCTTCCAATCTAGCATTCCATAATAAGACCAAATCTCCTTTCTCAAAATTCCTTGCAGTTGTCCTTTTGTCATACAAATTCTTCACTTGCATTTGCAACTTGGCACTTCTCCTTTGAGCTTCCCTTCTAGTCTCATCTAGCTCTGTGAGAGCATCCATTCTCAATTGCATCTCACTATCAATTTCATCATCATAAACTTGGATAAACTTGTACATCTCTATCAGGTTGTTTTGGGGCAATCTAGCTCCTATCCCATAAACTAAGTCAAATGGGGCACAACCTATTGCCCTTTTCATAGTTACCCTGTCTGCCCAGAGTGCCAATTTCAATTTAGAATCCCATGCCCTTTTGTTCTGGTCCAAGATTCTCTTGATGATCTTCATCAAGCTCTTGTTGCTTGACTCAGCTTGTCCATTTCCTTGTGGATGGTATGGTGATGAGTAGGAGATCTAGATACCATATCTTTCACAAAATTCAGTATATTCCTCAGATCTAAAACACATAGCATTATCGGATACAATCCTCTCTGGGCATCCAAACCTTGTCAAAATTTTATTCATCAAAAAGTCGATTACCACTTTGCTAGTTGCTTTCTTTGTTGGGATTGCTTCCACCCACTTGGTAAAATAATCAATGGCTACCAATATCTAGGAGTGGCCTCTACTAGATTTGTATGATATCTCACCTATGAAGTCAATGCCCCAAGTCTGGAATGGAGATTGCACTGCAACTGGTCTAAGAGGAAGGTTACCAGAGAATTTCAGCTTACTAGAGAAACATTGACAAGCATCACATGTCCTCACAAACTGATGTGCATCTTTAAATATAGTAGGCCACCAAAAACCGGCCCTCATCACCTTGTGTGCAGTTTTCTTGGCCATGTAATGTCTGCCACAGACTCCATCATGCATCTCCCTTAGAAGTTCTAATGCCTGATTCTAATCAACACATTTCAGCATGATTCCCTCTCTGTTTCTCCACCAGAGATTTCCCTCTATGATAACGTATTTGATAGCATGTAGCTTTATCGTTCTCTTTTCATTTTCACTCAAATTGTTAGGGCATTTCATCTTCTGTAGATAATAGATCACATCCTTGTACCAGTTAGAGTGCTCCATATCGCAGATGTGTGATATGTTTTCCTCTTCCAATGAGTTTATCTAATTTGCTTCTAGATTGGCTTGGGCCATAAGCTTGGCCAATCCCTGTCCTCTCACCAACTTAGTAATTTGGACCTCAATGTTAAATTCTTGGATCCTATTGATCCATCTACATCTTCTTCCTGACACCTCCTACTGTGTGAAAATGTCTTTGACAGCTGCACTAGGCACATACACAACTATGACAACTCCCATTAAGTAAGGCCTGAAAGCTTTGACAACCTTGACTAGTGCATATGCCTGTTTCTCATTTATGTCATATTTCAATTCTCCAGCTTGTAAAGACTTACTAAAGAAGGCTATGGGCTGCTCAAAACCATTATCATTCTTTTGTAACAACACCCCTTCTATAGTGTGAAAAGAAGCAAAGGTGAACAACTAGAAAGGCTTTGAATAGTCGGGTATCTTCAACACAGGAGCATCTTTTATTACTTCTTTAATGGCTTGAAAAGCCTTTAAGGGCTCTTCTGACCAGACTATCCTCTCATTCTTCTTCAACATTTTGGAGATAGGTCTGCTGATTTTTGCAAAGTTAGTGACAAACCTTCTCAAGAAGTTTATTTGACCAAAGAAAGAATCTATCCCCTTGACATTCTTTGGTGGTTGGATCCTGTCAATGGCTGCTATCCTTTCTGGATCAATTCTAATGCCATCTTTTGAGACAATGTGCCCCATTAATTTTCCCTCCTTAACCCCAAAGGCACATTTCTTAGGGTTAAGGGAAATACCATATTCCAACGCTCTGAAAAAGATATTCTCTAAGTGAGAGCAATGGTCCTCTTCTCTCTTGCTATGAGCAGTCAAGTCATCTTGGTAAACAAGGAAAAGGTCTAGAAAATCTACAAAGGCCACATCCATGGCTCTTTGAAAAGTGGCACCTACATTAATTAAGCCAAAAGGCATTCTCACATAGACATAGGTTCCCCATGGTGTGGTGAATGTTGTCTTGTACCACTCTGATTCTTTCACCATGACTTGGTTGTAACCAGAGAATCCATCCATCATGGACACCAATTCACACCTAGTCACTTTCTGCAACATTTCCTCCATGTTTGGGAGTGGATAGTTGTCTTTCAATGATGCAATATTCAAATTTCTAAAATCCACACACAACCTGAGATCACCATTCTTTTTTTTGACAGGAACTAGGTTTGACACCCATGATGAGTGCCTTATAGGCTTGATAATCCCTATATCACTCAATTTTGTTAGTTCTTATTGCATCTTGGATCTCAAGGTTGGATTGATAGGCCTTTGTTTTTTCCTGAATGGTCTCACATCAGGCTTTAGGGGAATTTCATGCTGGAACAAGTCTTCCCTGTAAGCCTTCAAGTCATCATAAGACCAGGAAAACACATGCCTATATTTCCTCAATAGGGTAATCAACATCTTCCTTACATGAGGTTTCATCTTCTTGCCTATGTATACTTTTTTTGGTGCACTATCAGTCCCTAGATTGATTTCCTCTAGGTCTTCTTTATGGGTAGCTGCTTGTCTTGTATTGGACTTGTCTTGTCCTTCAAAAATTATTTCCAGTGCTACTAGTCCTTTTGGGATTTTGTTGCTCTTTAGTTGAATTACTTCATTCCCAAACAAGGTCTCTCTACCATTTTCTTCTACCACATATGAGCCAAAATCAATCTCTTGATGTTCATATTGGTCAACACAGTGCAGGAATCTCAAGATATCATTGTCATCTTGAAACACCTGCCAATTGCAGATATTATCAGGCACTGCAGGCCTAGTTTGTACCTCAATGCTAGAAATACCATTAAAGGTCACTTCATCCAGTTTGACAGCGATATTGGCCAGCAAGTCAGCCTTGGCATTTTTACCTCTTTCTACCCAATCTATTCCAAAGGCATCAAATGCCTCAATGGTATCCCACACTTCATTCCTATATTTCCTCAAGTGCTTGTCCTTAGTGACAAATCTAGACCTGACTTGAGAGACCACTAATTCTGAGTCACCAAATACCCTCAGTGATTTTATACCATGTTTAGAGGCAATTTTTAGGCCAAGCAACAAGGCTTCATATTCAGCTATATTGTTTGTACATGCAAATTGGAGTAGAAAGGAATACTTGAAGGTCTTACCTTGTGGTGATACCAGCAGGACACCAGCACCTGAGCCATCCTTGGAACAAGCTCCATCAAAGTACATGGTCCATATTGACTCTTCTAAGGTAGTCTGCATGACTTCTTTGACTATTGGTACTGACTTGGTCTCTCCATCCTCTTGTTCTGCTTCCTCTACTTGAAAGGTATCCATATCAGTGTCAACAAAGTTGATGAGTGGAGGTTCTTCTGTTTTATCAGCAGATTCAATCATATGCTTGCACCTTGACTCACGAGCTATCCTAACATTCTTCTGATCAATTAAGAATGTAGCAAATGATAAGTCACATTGTATACTTCCTCCCATAGAAGCACACCACTTCCTTGAGAGCAGCATTCCATATGCTGGAGGGATGTCAGCTACTATGACATTCATGACAAGTTCCTTCTCAGGGCAAGTTGCCAATCTATATGATACTTCATTTATGATTCCAATCACAGGGATCTCCCTTGAGTCCATAGCATAGCATTTTCCATAAGTGCTATCCACCTTTAAGCCCATTTCCTCCATGATTTTGAATAGGCATCACATTATTTGAGGCACCTGAATCAATCATACAATTTCTGAGCAAGTTTCCATTGATAATCAGGCTCAGAAAGAAGGGGTTGACCAGATCAGGGTTAGCAGTGATTGTAGTTCCTAGATAGACTTCAGGATACCCATCTGCGTTCAGTCTAGCTGCATCATCCTTCACCTGACCTACACTTGTTTTAGGTATTTGAGCTTCCATTTTGGGTTGATTGTTCCCAGCAATGCTCTTGATGACTGCCATTGTTTTATGCTTATGGTCATCAATCCTCATCATCTCAAGAAGTGGGACTGTGACCCTTATCTGAGATAGGACCTGAAACATGTCAACTAGTGCATAACTTGGAATCTCTGGGAATATAACTTCATGAGAAGTCAGTGCATCTATTTTCTTACCATCACTTTGATTTGCAGGCCTCAATTCTTTCATCTTTGTATCTGATGAAGTAGCTTCATTGGTTATCTTAGCTTTGTCATTCTTTTTAGCCCAAATTCTTGGCTCTTTGACTTCCTTAGCTTTGGTACTCACCTTTATGTTTTTAGTTCTAGTCCCTTTAGGATTATTATCACTTTCTTTGATGAATATTCCCCCTTGGTGACCTGGAT
The DNA here is from genome assembly GCA_007258455.2 of Sequoia sempervirens. Taxonomy (NCBI): domain Eukaryota; kingdom Viridiplantae; phylum Streptophyta; class Pinopsida; order Cupressales; family Cupressaceae; genus Sequoia; species Sequoia sempervirens. The sequence continues at coordinate 9,756 of VDFB02028708.1, forward strand.
TATCCTTTACCACCCTATTTCTGAGGTGAATATCATTTCTAGCCTGAGCCCTGGTAGCCAGTGTGACCACATACCTTTCTATCTCTTCATTAGAAGGTCTTCTCAAAGAAATGCCAAAGGTTTCAAGGTTGTAAGCAGTAAACTGATCATCCCCTTCTCCATCAGAAAATATTTGCTGCTGATGAAGAAGACCTTCTTGTCTTTGCATATCTGTCTCATTTTTATCAGCACCACAGTCAGAGGAATATTCCTCATACTCCAAATCTGACTTGGTCATGAACACATTCAAAGTCTCATTAGGGTTGCTAGGATAATCACCTTCCTCATAACTGCCTTGCTTTTCTTCCACTGCTTTGGCTGCAACAGTACACTGATGTGAGGAGTGTGGCATTTCACAGGCATCACACCATGGCAGATCAGCTGCCATGTTTGAGGTATTCTTTTGTAGCGGATCAGGAACTCCATGGAAGTTCCTTTGATTATTTTGGATAGGCCTCCCATTATTCCAGTTAGTGTGATATGGATAGTCTTGTAGCCTTGGGGGCCTCTCATTCCTTTGAAATTGAGGCTTTTCAGCCTTTGCTTGTTTCTACAACAAACTCAAAACTTGATCCCATTTGTCATCTGGTGCTGCATCCTTGACCCCCTTCTCATTTGAAGGCTTAGAAGCCTTGGTAAGCCTGGGATCATCTCTCCTACCCATCTTACCAAATGATCTTCTATTATTTTCAATGTTTACAACCATCTTGTAGGCATCTTGCAGAGATTGTGGATCCTTATCTCTTAGCAAGTAGCACATCTTGCTGTCATAGGCATTACAGTAAGTAAATAGACATGATCTTTCATTAGGTGAGAGAGAAACATGGACCTTAGCCATTGCTTTCTTGAATCTTGCATTAAATTTAGTAGCCATTTCATTATGTCCCTTTGTGATATTATTGAAATCATGTAGCCTGAACCTTGGGTCAGTTTGGTCACCATACTGCTCTCTGAAAATTCTGAAGAAAGAATTCTTAGAATCAATGCTTAAATTAGGCAGACTTCTATACTAGTCTCTTGCATCCTCTGTCAAAGATTGCATGAAGTATTTCATGGCTACATCCTCATCCCATAGCTCAAAGTCCTCTAAAAAACTTTGAAAAGCTTTAAGGTGATCCTCACCACTGATAGCATTATTGCCTGCAAACTTTGGCACATGTTTCCTAGCATTATCAGGTACAGGGTTTGGGTAACCAGGGATATTATCAAAACATAATTTCCTGTATCTATCAGTATGAGTCACTCCTCTTCTCACAGGTCTTCTTTCTTCACCCTGGGTATCAGTGTCTCTCTGTCTTTCATCTTCATGACCTGATTGTCGACCTTGAGGCTCTTGTAGATCAACAAAATGGACAACCTTTTCATGACCTCTAGGGGGTGGAAGGGAACTAGAAGGATTATCCCTGGGTGAGCTTCTATCACCATTATTAGGGTTTGAAGAAACAGATCGACCACATGTGTTATGATCATCAGGGGTAGGGTCCTTCAAAGTAGATTCAAGGAAACTAAGCTTCCTTTTCATTTCTTTGTTTGCTGCAAGTAATTCCATCTCCCTTGTTTTTCTCTCCAACTCCTCATTTTCTCTCATTAGCTTATCAAAAAGTGAGGCAGTGTTATTTTGATCTGTGTTCTTCTTAGCACCTCCTTCATTTATCCTTACTCCTTCATTTCCTCTCTTTTCCTGCATAGGATGCTTACCTTTGTCCACATTTTGAGGCTATTTACTGGTATCCCTAGGAAGAGGAACAACATGTTCCTCAACCCTATGACTTTGAGATTTATTTGTGATCTTATTAACCAGGGGGTCAGAGAGGATCCTTCCTGAAGTTTCTGGCAATACCAGGGTATCCTCCTCATTTTGTTGGGCTGCCAATCTATCCATGGCTTCCATCTCTTTAACTCTTCTACACAGCTCATCCCTCTGATCCATAGCATCTCTTATCTTTTTCTCTTTTGCTGCTTCTCTCTATTTCCTACTCTCATTTAGTGCAGCAATTTTCTGATTAAGTCTTTGTATATCATCAGAGATCTCATCCTCATCAGGTAATGTAGACTCTCTATCAGAAGTTGTACTAGCAGTTTGGTATAGATGCGGGTTGTGGGAATAGTCATCCCCAGTGGATGAATCATTTGGGACAAAGGTAGCCCTAAGAGGTGTGGGAGTGGGGCATTCTATAGTTCTAGCATGCCGGGTATTCCTATTATTCCTTTGGAATCTACCCCTTCCCCTTTGTTGTATGGCATTTTGGCCATGATCTGATGAATATTCATTTACAATATTTTTCATATGCACTTCCCCTCTCTCATTGAATACATTATCATCTAAATCTACCAAATCTCTTTCACTTTGTGAACCGAAATGAGAAGAAACTTGATGTTCAGGGGTGGGATGCGTGTAGACATACCTTTTTGTGTTGGTTTTGCCTTCACCCATTTGCCTTTGTTTCTAGGCAACTCTTCTTCCAGCTCCTGCTCTGGATGGTTTTTGTAATAACCTCATGTTCTCCTCATTTGAACTGGGATTCTTTCAGCCTTCTTGACTCTCTTTGAATTTCTGCTCCGAACTTCTTCTATATCTTTAAATATTGGTTGCACTGGTACAAAGAATTCAAAGTCACCACCCAAGCTTCTTGGGATAGATCAGTAACAATGGTGTTACTTTTTGGAATACAACAAGACTTTCAGAGCTTGGTAACTACAACTTTAACAAGAATAAGACTAAGAATCACTCAGGAATATAAACACAAAGGCAGGGACAGAAGCTATGCTTGATCAATGTTCTCAAATGACTGACTCTATGAACAAACTGTGGGGTAAAACACCTTGGAGATTCTATTCAATATGAAACATAGGTCCCCAATAGAGTCACCATCTTGTTGGTTGTTTTTCTTGTTTAGGAAACAACTAACCAGCAGGTCCGAGCAAACACCTATGAGCTTGCCACACTCAATGCTTGAATGCTTGCTATACAGGTGGCCAACTAATGAGATGCAACACCTTGTTGTTGCTTTCTCCTTCACTTCAGGCTCTGCAAGACCTAGGAGGGTGTTCCTTAAGTACACTTTGAGATTTCTTGTAAGCAACCAATACATACTCCTACAAGACTCATATAAGATTAAGTAGATGCATTCTCGGCCATGGTTAAAGTGCACACACTCATCAAGTTAATGTTTCTACCCAAAATTGGACCAAAAACTAGGCTCATCATGAACCCCAGCTGTTTCCAATCAACCTAAATCCAAGGCCCTTGTGTGTTCTCACATAGACTCTAAAAAATGGTTCTCTAGTATCTATAACTACTTAAAGATTGGAAACTTTCCTGATGATGTGACAAAGAATGATCACACTGGTATATGAAAGCTTTCAGCATGTTATTGTGGACACCAAAAATGGATGCTTCATTTCCTTGTCCACAAAAGGGATAGGAGAGAGATCGACTTTCACAATATCCACACTCAAAAATATCTTAGAGACCTCAACCCAATGAAGTATATGAGAGATCTACTTGTAATATATCCTTGGAGATGAAATGAAAACAAGAAAGGGGTTCACCAGTAAGTGTAAACTTGGAAAAATACAAAATGTTTGAAAACATAGTTTAGTATGCAAATATATACTAAATGATCTACAAATGATCATGGAACAAAACATAAAACTGTAAGACTAGAAATGTGCACTTGAAAACTTATAGAGGCCGGAATGAAGACAAGAAATTCTTTTGGTTCTAAAATTTTGACCTACTGGGACTCATACGCCATTCTAGACGAATCAATCCCAGATCTAGAAAATTGGACCAAATCCTATTTAATCCAAATGGGTATCCGAATTTGTAGAAATCTCTAAAAAATAGGTATAGTGGGCCTCATATGCGACTAATGGCATATGAGTCCACTTTGAACTTTTTGAAAACCTAAAAGTGGAATTTGAAGCTCTTGGTCTACTCTTTTTTCTCCTCCAAGTGTCCAGATTTGAAACATTGAATTTTGGCACTATAAGTGAATTTTTGTGGGTATTTTGACCTTGTGAATGGGGAGATGACCTCAACAAGTTTGCAACTTATTCTTCAATCATCTTGAAGCCTTCAAATTACTCAAATCTGCAACCACACAAAGAAAGAGAGAGAAATGTTGAATGTTAGGGAATGGGGGTTTACCTTGGTCAAACCCTATTTAGGTAATTAAATCAAATGAATAGAATGGAGCATGAATGTGAAATAATGGAATTAAAACCTTTCCATGATGATGGATCTTGAATTGCTAAAACAATGGATGAAGAATCTACCCTTGAATTCCTTTTAATGCTATCTTGATGACTTAAAATGGTAAAACCCTAGATTGCTTGACTTGAATGCATGATGAATGATTGGGTGAATGAATGGGGGTGAAATGAGATGGAAAAACCTATATTTATACACAATTATGCAATAATTCCCAAAAATACCACATCACAGGCCGACCTTAGATCTTAGAAAATAATAACCCACTAGAAATTTGAAATTATTTTGATTTTTGTGCCAAAGGGGACTCATTCGCTCCTAGTGGTGAATGGGTCCCACTTAGGCATTTTAAGTGGGCTTTGGAAATTAGATGTATTAAATGATTTTTATTGAGATTATTTTCAAAAATACACTTAAGTAAGGCTATAAGTGTAAAAATGGGGCCAATTAAAGCATAAGAGAGGTCAAATTATTGATGAAAAGCCTAGGAAAGCATGAAAGTTTTTTACAACTCTTTGAAGTAAGGCTTGGTAAGTGATAAAAAGAGGTTGTTTAGGTGAAATATATTAATAAGATCCTAGAAAAGTATGAAGGTGTGTTACAACACTTCACAACACTTCTACAAGGCATCATAAAATTATTATTGATTCACAAGGGCCCAAGACCTAATGTGAATATGTTGACCATATTACAACACTAAATCAAGGCGATGTTAAGTATAATTAATCATTAACTATTCCCAAATCAAAAAAGGAAAAAGCATAATTTTTTCTATGCTACATTTAGCCCCCACTTTAGTTGGAGGGTGAACTTGCTTCAAAATCACACTAAAGTAGACATTCAAGAGGGTTCCAATCACACCAATGTGGATGGTCTACGATAACAAAGATGAAGGAGGTGGTCAAGCCCCTAGGATCCAAGATCCTAAGTCAAACTAACATAAGCACAAGAGGACACACACAATGGTGAATAATATGCATCAAAACAAGATACACGATCATGCATTGGTAATAACTAGAAAGAAGAAAAGTAAAAATGAGCAAAAATAAAAGGTGGATCAAGCTTCAACCATTTGTCCAACACGTTGTGGATCAAATCTAGTTTTTTTTTTTCTAAAAATGCATACTCACTCTAAGTCAATGGAACTCTTGGCTGTCCGTTGAGTGAGAAGTCCTAAAAGGTGAGGAACATACACTCATGGTTGGTATGCACTCACACACATGCAAGTGGCTATGGGGAAAGTCATGCCTAAGAATGGGCTTCCTGCTCAAACCATACCAATTTTATACCTCTTGATAACTTTGATAAGGTGCCACACAATAATGATCTTTGAGCTCCATGAGGCAAGCAAAACTTCGTATGCTTAAAACTCATAGACATTGTAAATGCAAGATAGTGCAAGGAATGTTCAAAGGGATTTTTCTTAGTTCATGCGAGGTATCATCTTAGGGAGCATCATGCTTAATGTCTCCAAGAGAGGAAAAATACAAGGTCTCATCTTGTTTCCAAGAGAGGACAAGTCAAAAGAAATATCATGCTCTTTAAGGAAATCAAGCCCAATGAAACCACCAAGAAAAGGATGCATCATGAGAAGAAAGAAATCATGCAATGAAATATGAGTGTTGATGTATGATCCAACTTTAAAGTGGTTACTAACATCATTACCGTGAGCAATTGATTTAAAGTAGAAGAAGAATACATGAGACCTTATTCAAAAATCCCTGTGCCAAGTCTTATGTTTTTGATACACTACATCATGAAAAGTTAGTATGTCACATGCGAGCCAGCTTAAGGAATGTCATCCACGTCCCAAGCTTTCTCTTTATCTTTTAGCCAAAAGAGGCAATGAAAAGTGGCATATGAGGACAAGACTACCTAACCCCTTGCCCCCACTTAGTATAGGACAAGGGTGAGTCAAAATTATTGCATGGTAGAGGGAAAATCAGTATCAATTAGAGGAATTAGGTGCCCCCACATAAGGTAGAGCACCAAAATCCTTAAGATGTTGGATTTTAATATTCAAATCCTTACATTCATTAGTAGAATGACTGTGAACTCTATGATATGCACAAAATGAATTTTTGTAATAAAATTTCTTTTGATTTCTTGGAGGGAGAGTTATCAAGTGATCTTGGAGGTCTCAACAAGATACCCTCTTGATCACTAGTAGAAGGTGCTCCTATAGTTTGAGACAAAGATACCTCTTTCTTAGTGTTAGGAAAAGGTGTTGTACACATTGTATAATATATTTAATGTTATTATTCTTGGGGCCACTTTATGTTGCATGTAACATTGGGAAATAAGTTAAGTTGCTAAAATGTAATTATTCAATATTGGGGAAAATAAATAAAGTATCCAATATTAAATATGGGGACATGGTTTTGTTATCTCATGGTTTTAGTCATATGGTTTTGTGTAATACCACCTGGTGGTTTTTTGGGAGCTTTCTTCTATAAAAGCAACCACAAGGGTAGTTTTTTAGGTGAGTCAGTTTGTAGGTTAGTAGGTTGAGCTTGTGCATGTGTAAGGGTTTGAAGCATGACATGGGATGTGTGGATTCATGCTTGATCACATGGAATGCATGGATAGTTTGTGCTTCAGAAGTGTTCATGGAGTCTCTGAAGATGTATTGTAATAGGTTTTGATTGTTGAATAATGCATGGAGTGTGGATACTTTTGGAGGCTAAGTTTTTACCTCTTGAGGGTTATCCTTAGGTATATCTTGTGTCATATTTCCATGGGTATGTTTTCTATTCTCTTGCATGTGGATTATGAATACTTATTTTTATAGATTTCTCTTTTGGGTTATGTGGAAATTGTCTTTAAATGGCTGCAAGTTTCCAACACTTAGTACAAGATGTCATACTTACACAAGACTCCTTAGATTGTGAGATTTTATTCTCCCCTATATAGTAGGGTGTAAAATTGAACAAATTCAAATAATTAGTGTTTTATGAGATGGAATTAACATCAAGCAAATATGTCTTTGTTTTTTTCATTTCTTGCTAAGGAGAATGATCAAGACCACTAGTGTTAATCAGTTCAGGATGTGCTACTGTTTAAGTCAACTTAGAAGAATGTTTTGTGATAGTGTTGATGTTGAGTGAGGGTTGTTTATTTCTATCAAAGGAAATAACCAAGACCATGAGTTTTTCTTATGTGTTAGGATCAATGGGGACACAATACCTTGTTCTCTAGCATCACATCCTTTTCCACTATATCCAAGTTTCTTCATAAGATCATAACATTTTCCATAAAAAATTTCATTGCTTTTTGGATCGGGTGGTTGTTCGTGATTAAGTTCGTCAAAGTTTGTCATGTAATCTATTATCTTTTATTCTGAAGTGGTTGAGGTGGATGCTTTCGAAGGATCTTCCAAGTTTTGTGTTGACATGACTGCTTTTTTGTTTCCCTTATTTTAATCTTTGTTTATGGTGCTTTCCTCACTCATGAATGTATGCTCAAAATCTAAGGAACCCCAATCATCTTCTAATAGCTTTGTGACTTTGTCAATGTGTTTTTATTTGTCTTTTGTTGGACAAGGGTTCCTTTGTGTGTAGTTGGTGTTAATTTTTTCAAGGGATTATCTTTGTTTTTCTCAAGTTGTAAGACACTATAAGGCTTAGGATCAACATCAAGTGTGTACACTTTTTTGTTGTAGATGTATTTAATTTTACGATGAAGAGTAGAAGGCACCCCATTCATTGCATGAATCCACGGTTTTCCTAAGAGAAGATTATATGAAATTTCATGAGGCATAACATGGATCTATGTTTCCAGTGTGGCCTTCCCAACTATAATAGGTAAAGTAATCACATCGAGTAGTTTTTTTTCAACATTGTCAAATCCCTTAGTAGATAAAGAATCAGGTTGAATGTTTGATTTATCAACCAATCCTATCCAAAAGTCTCACACTATACACACATTAAGGGAAGAGCCGATCTACAGGAGTTCTCTTCATCCTTTTCTTTTATATTGAGATATTATTATGAAAGCTTCATTTTGTCTTTGCACTTCCAAAGGGGGAGTTCACTTTGGTGGAAAACAATGTCAATTTATTCCTTGGATCATGGCTGCTATGTCATTTGGTTTGCATTAGAAGGGACAGAACTTGTTGCAAGGCTACTTGAATCATGTTTTGATAGTGAGGGGAGGCTTGAATAAGGTCCCATAAGGATATCTTAGCAGAGTATTCTTTAGTTGTTCAACAAGATTATACTCCTTTCCACTTTGTGAAGGAAAATGAGGAGGACCTAGTAAGATGGGGTTAGGAAAAGGTAGGGTGTTGGTATTGGTTGTTGTGGTTGTGGATTATTTCTAGTGTTATATGTATGAGCAATGGTATTATGACTCGACTTCTGCAAAACATTATTCTTAGGTGGTTAAAGGATAAGTTCAGGTTTATTTTTAGTTAGAGGTTTGTTTGAAGGTGGGTAAAGGATGAGTTGAGGTTGAATAATATTAACCTCCCTTAGTGAAGGAGAGTCTAATGTTGCCTCATTATCTTCTTCCAAGTATAATATATCATGATTATCATTGTTATCTTGTTCTTCCACCATGATATCCTCCCTAGGAGGATAGTTGTTAGGAGAACTACAAAGCAAATGTTCTAGACATGCAAGGCTTGGTTCTTCCAAAATAACTTCATCGCAAGTAAGGGAGTTATCAATGGTTGGATTGTCTTTTTTAGCAATAGTGGGGATATTTGGAGGAGGATCTATTTGATTGTCTTTTATCTCTAAGGTCTCATTCTCTTTGTTCCATATTATATACCCTAGTAGGAGAGTTTGTAATATGTTCATTCATGGTTAAATGTTGTAAATAAGCTTCATCACAAGTAGGGGAGGCATCAAGAGAAGGACAACTATGATTTTAATGCTTACCAAATAGATCCTCCCAAATGGTAGGAGAGTTATGGAAGGGAGAATCAAGGTTCTCATGACTCTTAATACGTATATCTTCTAACACCAATCTATCCTCTTTGCATCAAGGAGGGATATTAGGAGAAAGACAATTTTGATTGGCATGGCTATGGATACTAGGTAAGGTGATGTGTAGAAATGTTTCTATGATCTCATATTCTTGTTTTCTAATGTCTTTCAAAGGTGGAAGAGGAGAGGAACAATCAAGACTCTCAATTCTTGTATCTTCTTTTATCAAGATACCTTTGCCACTAATAGGAGAGGTATTGGGAGAAGAACAAGTATGATTGTTATGATTGTCTACACTTGCATCCTCTTGTGTTATGACATTCTTACAAATTCGATAGGTACTAGGAGGGTATTCAACATGCTTATCAAAGGTTTAATTTTTCTTTCCTAGATTATATTCATGAAAAATAGAATCATACAAGCCACTTGATATTCTAGAAATATTGAATGCTTAATGAGTCCTAGTGGGAGTTTTTTAGATTTTAAAGATTTTTTTGATTGATTTTTATGTTTTATGTGCTGTATGATGTAGAACTAAGATGCAAATGTAGAATTTAAAAAAAAATTAATGATTTAAGATGCAAAAATGCAACCTATATGGAGTTTCACTAATGTAAAATTTTAACCCTAGAATGCAAATTAACTAATGCAAAATACAATGCAATGTTAATGCAAGTGAATTCTAGGATGATGATGGACTCCAAATAAAAATTATTATGTTCAAATTTTAGGTTCACCAAAATGTGGACACCAAAAATGGATGCTTCATTTCCTTGTCCACAAAAGGGATAGAAGGAGAGAAATCCACTTTCATAATATCCACACTCAAGAATATCTTGAAGACCTCAACCCAATGAAGGATATGAGAGATTTTACTATAAGATATCCTTGGAGATGAAATGAAAACAAGAAAGAGGTTCAACACTAAGTGCAAACTTGGAAAAACACAAAATGTTTCAAAACATAGTGTAGTATGTAAACATATACTAAATGACCTAGAAATGATCATGAAACAAAATAAAAAATTGTAAGAATGGAAGTGTGCACCTAGAAACTTGGAGAGGCTAGAATGAAGACTGGAAATGTTGATGATTCTACAATTTTGACCAAATGGGACTCATACACCATTCTAGGTGAATCAATCCCAAATCTGGAAAACTGTACTGGAGCCTGTTTCATCCAAATGGGTATCTGAATCTATAGAAATCTCTAAAAAGTAGGTACAATAGGACTCATACACCACTAATGGAATATGAGTCCACTTTGACTTTTCTAGAAACCCAAAAGTGGAATTTGAATCTCTCAATCTACTCTTTCTACTCGTCTAGGTGTCTGGATCTGAAACCTTGATTTTTGGCACTATAAGTGAATTTTTGTGGGTATTTTGACCTTGTTGTTGGCCTCCAACAATGATTTAACAACAAATACCTTATAGTTGTGATTCAAAGATTGGACATCTAAACTGAATATCCATAACAATCATCATGAAGGTGCATTTAATTTGTCAACCCAGGGAAATAAAATTGAAATGGGTCAACACAATATGTGCACTAATGATCCAAAGTAGCCATATTCATTCTACAACTAAGAAAAACATAATGTTGAAGGAAAATTGCTTGGAAAGGAATAACATAAATGTTGAACATCAACCAAAAACTATACTAAGCTAAAATGCATGAAAAAAATAAAAATTTGAGCAAAAAAAATGAAAGTACTCTATCTTCCTTGGTTGTAGGAATAGTCACAAAATGGAATTCTAGTGGCTACAAGAATAGTCAGTGCTAGATTCTTAACTAATTAATGAACAAAAAGTAATAACTAAACTAAACTAAACTAAAGGATGGAATTCTCACCAAGTGGGCCTCCTTGGATGAGTATCCTCTAAAACTAATGTAAACTCAGATGCATAGAATTATAACCTCATTTTATTCATTGGAAAACATGAGTACAATAGAGCAGTGTAACTGTATTACTGAAAACTAAGAATGCAAGTACATCATCAAATCACACAACCTCTTGAGAAGGAGCATACGAATCTTATTTATAGGAAAAGAAGCTACTAACTAAGCAAGGTGGTCAACTCCACAAATTGGGAGGATGCCACTTTAGGGAAAGCAAAGAAAGCAAAAAGGAAGTTATGCATGCATGGAATCTGGTCAAACGTACTTGCCTCAACACAAATTTAGCACAATAGTAATGCCTATATTCGCTCAACAACAATAAAGACCATTACAAGGCGGTTATAACTTGATTTGCATGAGGAATCTCCCGCCATCGACCTCCATTAACCTTTACATGACCACGTTGCTAACCGTTATGGTGAATGACCAGCTAGCATAATCTTCTCAATTTAGTGGCCTCTAATCATATATGCATGGCAATATTAGTACACACAATAATCACATATCTATAACTATCTTAAAGAACATTCATTAATCCACATGTAGAATTAACATAGATAGTCCATATAACATGTCAATGCCATTAAAGATTTGCAAACATAAAATTAGGCCCAATGTCTATGGTTTTGAGGAAATATCAACATTCAAACATCAAGTTTCATGATAAGTTCAAAAAATAGATCGTAAATTCTACCAAAATTAAACCATAAACTAGACTCATCCTCCCCCCAACCTAAGGTTTTGTTGATCCTCCAACAGGGGAAGGGTTCTTCTTCTGCTTAGTCAAAGCCCTAAAATTTGCAACTACCAACTGTCCTACATTAGTGTTTGTTGTACGTGAGTCAGGATCCCAATATAACACTTGTTGTTTGTCCAATCTGTTCCATCTTTGTCTCTCTGTAGCAATATCATAGTGGTAAAACCTGAAATTTGGCATGAGCCACATTAGAATGGGTGGATGAAAAGTCATGGAAGCCAAAATCATCCTTTTTTCCTTCCAATGTATATATATCTGTCAATTATTTTAAGTGTTGCAACATATTTTTGTATAGAGTGGGGCTCAGATTGCTTTAGCTCATCAGTTAGACCATTCCATCTTTGTGACAAGTATCTTTTCATAGTTTCCTCTTTTTTCTTTTTCCTTCACCTCATATTCAATATAAACTGCTTCTATCCAAGTCATAATCCTATTACCATAGCTAGATCTAAGAAGCATTATGTGCCAATCCTAGTAAATGTCCCTTGGGTTTCTTGATTCAGCCTTGATGGGTAGAGGGATATTGGATTCCAATTACTTATAAGCCTTGTATTGTTGTCCCCAACTGATCTCATTATGTACCCAAGACATAAATGCCCTTAATTGGACATCCCCAACATACAATAGTGGATTCTAATCATGGTCTTGAGTCACAACATAATTATGTAAATAGAATTCACATAGAAAATTCTTCATCTTAGTGGAAGCAATTCGATAAGCATTGAAAAATTCAATAGGAGTCTCAATGTAAGGGTTCAAACCTGAGACAATCCTTGCTAGCTTAAAAGAAAGATATTTCTCCTTCAAATTCAAAGCATAGACCCTTGGAGGAGTCTTGCATTCTACTATCTAGGGTACCAAGGCTGTAATATCATCCACCTTCTTTAAAGTAGCAATTTTTGCATCCTTTTCTTCAATCTCCTCATCTTTCTTTTGGATTTCCTTCTTTAGCCTACATTTCTCCTCCTTCCATTCTTCTTACCTTCTTTGTATCTCTTTCCATAAATGCATAGCTACCATGTGCATTAAAAACATAGGGGGTTATGTATTCCTACCAGCATTTTTCCTGGCACTGATGCTTGCTCTTCATATGGTACCAGCTACAGGGATTCAGGTTGCAGGGGTACTAATTGTTCTCCCAATTCTGGCTGCAAAGCCTCTTGTTCCTATTCTTGCTCATGCTACAGGATCTCTTACTGTAGGAAATCCTGATTTTCCTCATATCCTTGATTCTCAACTTGTTCTGCAATATCATCAAGATATGCCAGTGTTATGTTCGCTGCTTTCTCAAATATGTCCTCTTCCTTGACATTCACCTACCCCATTGGAGCTTCTATGTCCCCCTATGATATTTCTCTAGGCTTAGGGATTTCCTATGGAGGCATATCAAAGGTTGGCCCAACTGGTCTTGATTTCCTAGGAGGGCTTTCACATTTTTCTTTGGTTGTAGGATGAACAATGTTAGCCTTCCGCTTCCTACAACTTGGTACTTCTTTTTCTGTCTGTTGCTTTTTATTTTTTATTTTTCTTGTTTCTCCTTCTATCTTTTGTTCCCTAGTTTTCATTAGGATTCCAAGAGGAACATCATCATTAGAATCTGGAGAGGAGTTTTCTTTGTTGAGTTCTCTATCTCAGAAGAACTAATCTCTATGGTATGTTCTATTGTAGGAGGGTTTTCACTAGGGCCTATGCTAGAGGTTGAATCACTAGGAGTGACTTTAGCCCTGCTCAAATTCCTCCAGACCTATGAGGTTGAGGTAAAACCCTAGGTCACAAATTCTCTGGTCTAATTTGATTAATATTTACAAATTCTTCCCAAGTCATCTCAGATACATCATGTAGAGACTTCTCAACTAACAATTTAATCAAACAATGGTGGGAAATGAAATTGTCCCTGCCTTTCTGAGTCTCGACCTCCATGATTGAGAGAAAGTGGTATAGCACATTCAACACATCCATCCTCCTCCTATGCCTCATGTGATTCAAGAGTTTTAAGTGCATGGAATGTAGATTCGACTGGAATCCTTCACAGGTGATATATTTTATAACATGAACAACTATTTGCTTCCATGTGTCAGGAAAAGAGGTTCTTTTCGCACCTTGTTTGTCTATGCTCAATGGAGGGTCACTAGATTTTGTAAATTCAGCCCTAACTGACTTGGTGTCTCTAGAAGCAGGATAATCTTCACCATGAACAAACAACCCTGTAACCTCTAAAATTCTTTCTTTAGTAGCCAATACTTCTAGTCCCTCAGAAAATGTCTGAGAAAATTCTAATGCAATGTGTTCAATAAAACCATTCAACTTTAGGAAGTAGTCTAACCATCTGAAGTTTCTGAATTCAACTTGTGAAGGTGCATCCTACAGTAATATATCATGAACCATGGGTTCATTCTTGATTAACCCACCTCCCATTATCTGTAATCAACAATCACTTTGCAAATTTTCCTTCCTACAGCACCGCCAAATTTCTAATGCCAATGTCATTTGAATTTCCCCTTTTTGTTTTACCTTTTTCTGACTTAATATTATGATAGGATCAATAATGGTAGTAAAGGAGTAATAAAGGAAGGTTATGATGGAGAAAAATAGCAGTGACACCTCACACATGCATGTCTTCATCTAACTCAAAATTCAAATTGGCTCAATTTAAAATTGCTAACGTAGACTAGCATGGACTAACACGTGGGAAAATGCTCACATCTTCCTCCCAACCTAAATTTGAGCATCTGTCCTCACATGTGAGGTGGTAAGGATGATTTTACAGGGATAGGGAATAATGACATGCTATGGTGGACATCCATATTAACTCACATCAATTAAATGAATGCACTAAAGACAATTAAGAGATAACAATTAATGCATACATACCTGGATTCATGGAAGATTCATTGAAAAGATTGTTGAGAAAGTACCTATCACCTTTTAAGAAATAATTTGAGAAATTAATGAAAATGAGGTGGAATGAGGTGAAGTGGAATGAAGTGAAATGATGGAAGAGAGAGAAAGGTGGAAATGGATGGGTGGATAGATGGGTGGGTGAAGAAGTGGACTCCCACAGAAGTGGAAGTCTTTATTATGACAAGTACATACCTTAATTAGCCAGGAGGGACACTAGGTCCACTTCCCTTGGCTGCAGGAAGCTCGGGTGTTGCATGTTGAGTGAATTGTTGTAGGAACTCCTCTTTGGAAGTTGGCTTGTGATACAATCTAAGGCGATGACCATTGAAAAGCAACTTAAATCTTACTGGGTCAATAGTAGTGACTTAAACAACACCATTGGGGTATACTTCAACAACCTCATATGGTCCTAGCCACCTTATCTGCAATTTTCTTCCATTATCCTAATATCTTGAATCGTAGAGCAAGGCCCAATCTCTTGGTTGGAATTTCTTGTCCTTGATGAATTTATCATGCCACTTGATTCTCTGATTTTGCACTGCCTCTATGTGATGCAAGGATTCTCTTGTCATCTCATCCAAATCATTCAGATGCATGATTCTTTCTCTTTGTGCCTCAGAGATATACATCCCCAAATCTACTACAGTACCAAGAGTCTTATGTTCAAATTAAATTGGCATCATAGTTGTTTTCCGATATAGCAACTCAAAAGGAGTGAAGCTTGTAGTTTTCTTCCAGGTAGTTCTGTAGGCTCAGACAACTTCTAACAGCCTGTTTGCCCAATCCTTTTTATGAACAACCACTATTTTGGTCAAGATTGCTTCAATCTCCCTGTTAGTCACCTCAACTTGCCCATTGGCCTGGGGGTGATAAGGAGTATACTTTATGTGTCTTATGTTGTACTCATTGACTAGTGTTGCAACAAGGGTTGATGTGAATTGAGCCCCTTGATCAGTCACTATCTCTCTTGGAACTCCATACCTTGTGAAAATATCCTCATAAAGAAATTAAGCAACTTTATTGTCTCTTGCATGCTTCATGGCCTTAACTTCTACCCACTTAGTTACATAATTAGTGCATACTAAGATATAAGACTTACCATTTGATGGAGGGTCAATGGGTCCTACAAAATTTAGTCCCCATTTTTCAAATGGAGTGATTACTACCTAAGCAAAAATTGGCATCTCATCAGATTTGGTTGGTCTGCCCATCCTTTGGCATCGATCACATTTTATTGTATACCTTCATGCATCCTTGTGAATTGTGGGCCAATAGTATCCTATGTTCAAAATCTTCATTATTGTCCTCTTGGCTGCAAAATTTCCTCCACATGGTTTGTTGTGGCATGCATGAAAAATATCATATGTCTCATCTTCCCCCAGACATCTCTTCATGACATGGTTTGGTCTAGTGTAACAAAAACAACCAACAATCAATGAAAAAGGAAAATATTTTTCAATGAGCACCCTTCTCTCTTTTGAAGAGAAGTGAGGAGGAACTCTCCCTGTGACCAGATAATTAGCTATGTCCGCATACCAGGGTGTTTGCATACTGATGGAGAATAGATGCTCATTAGGAAAAGAGTAATTGATGGCTTTATTGTCTTCTAATGTAGTCAACCTTGAAAGAAAATTTACAACAGCATTGGCCTTCCCTGGTTTATCTACAATGGTTATGTCAAACTCCTGCATCAACAATAACCATCTTTCTAGCCTACCAGAGATCAAAGGTTTATTCATGAGATAAATAATGGTTGCATGATTAGTGTGCACAAAGATTTGATAATCTGTTATGTAGTGCATGAATTTGTTCATGGCATAGATCGCTGCCAACATCTCTTTTTCTGTCACTATATAGTTGAATTTATCTCCTTGCAAGTTTTTGCCAACAAAATAAATGGCATTTTCAATGAATCCTTTCTTCCCTACGACTACTCCTATATCATAGTTTGATGCATCTGTATGGATTTGAAAAGGAAGCTCCCAATTAGGTCCTTTGAGTATAGGAGCATGAGTCAAAGTTGTCTTCAAACCAGAAAATGCTTTGTCACAGTCTTTTGTCCATTGAAATTCAACATCTTTGGTAAGAAGAGTATACAATGGTGCTACTATTTTGCTAAAATCCTTGATGAAATGCTTATAGTAGCCTGCATGTCCCAAGAAACTCCTAACATCTTTTTTTTTGTAGGTGTGGGAAGATTTGTGATCACCTTAATCTTTTCCAGATCTACTTGAATTCATTTGTGAGATATGTAGTGTCCAAGAACTACACCTTCCTGCATCATCATGGAACACTTTTCACTATTTAAAGACAAATTTATGTCTTCAGATCTTTTTAGGAATCTCCTAATATTTTCCAATGCCTGATTGAAATCAGCACCATAGGTGGTAAAGTCATCCATGTAAATTTCCATGCAATCAAAAGAGATGTCTAAAAATATGCTAATGACTTCCCTTTGAAAAGTTGTAGGTGCATTGCATAAGCCAAATGGAAGTACTAAGCAAGCATAGATTCCCCAAGGACAAGTAAAGGTGGTCTTCTCCTGGTCCTTAGGTGCAATTTGGATCTGGTTGTAGCTACTAAATCCATCTAGAAAAGAAAATTATTGTTTTCCTGCAAGTGAGTTCAAAACTTGATCTATGAAAGGTAAGGGAAAATGGTCCTTCTTGGTGGTAGCATTGAGTTCCCTATAATCAACACAACATCATCATTTCCCTCCTTTCTTGGGCATAATCACCAATGGAGACACCCACTGGCTATCTGAAATGGGGTAGATAAATCCCACATCTAGCAATTTATGTAACTCTCCTTTTACAATTTCTCTTAGTGCAGGGTTAATTCTTCTTTATGGCTATCTAACTAGGGTGCAATCATCTCTAATGTAAATTCTATGAGTGCAAAGCTTAGGTTCCAATCCCTTTATATCATGATAGTCCCACAAAAATGCATGTTGGTGGGTTCTCAATAATTTTGCTAATAACAATTGTTGTTCTTCACTCAGTTTGTTATTAACATTCAGATATTTTCCTTCTGACACTTGCAATTGTGTAGTTAACTCTATCATAGTTGCTTCATTAATACATGGTACCTTGATTTCATATGGTAGTAATGTATGGGACATATCTATTGTTGTAGGAAGTCTGGTTGTAGGAAGAGTGGTTGCAGGAAGAATGCCTGCAAGAAGAGTGTCTCCAAGAAGAGCAGGAAGAAGTGTCCTGACTAGAGTAGAAAAATGAGAAGATGATGCTTCCTCCACTTCACAATGATTCTAAATGATGTTGGCCAATACTTCATCTTCATCTTAAAGCTGCATGAAAGATCTTCTACCTAACATCATAAGTTGTTCCACAGAATTAACTTCCTTGGCCTCTTCACCAACATGTGGCCATACGAGATTATCCTCATCATGGGATGGCTGAGCAAGAGCATAAAGAACAAAATTTTTGGTGCTCTTCCCATCAGAAATGGTCATGTCTCTTGTCCTACATATAATATATGCATCTATTGTTGCTAACCATGGCCTTCCAATAATAATGGGATACCCACCTAGTGTAGCTTTAGGAAAAAGAATCATGAAATCTGTCAGGTACTCCCAAGAGTCTAGAATTATCACAAGATCCTTTACTATACCATCAGGCTTAGTAGTAGAACTATCAACAAGATACAAAATAGTAGGAGTAGGTATCATGCTTGCAACATTTAGTTTTTGCAAGATGTCCTTAGTCATTACATTTATTGCTACCCCTAAATCAATCAGAGCATTCTTTATTAGGATCCTATTTATAACAACTCCTACTACAAAACTACCTGGGACATTGTACTTAGGGACAGTCACTTTCCTAAGCATGATGTTAGCTAGTTGTCCCACCACATGAACTATAGTGGGGAATTTCTTTTTTCTACCTAGCTTCTTAAGGCATGCTTTCTTGATTTCCTTGCCATAGATTGGAACATCTTTTATGGCCTGAAATAGGGGTATATGGACACATATATGATTTAGATGATCTATAATGTCAAAAGTTGTGTCCCCCTTCCTTCCTTTTCCTACACAGTTTCCAACCTTTGAGGAAATGGGGGTGTTTGTGTAGTCTGCTTGACTAGAACCAGTTCAAGATTCTTAGATGCACTGGGATTGAATAGGGTATTTAGAGGCTCCTCTTCTTCCATGGGAAGCTCAGTGATAATGGGTGTGGAAGGAGTTGGTATAGTAGTTCCGAACAGGCAAGTGGATGTCACTCACACTCACATCATATGCTGAATTGATTTGAATCAAAAGAGTATACAAGTTATTGTTGTGGTTTGTTATTTGGATTGGGTGTGGGCTAAGTGGTTAGTTGAGTAGGTTTAGGTGCATTTGAACTTGAACTAGCAAGAGGAGGCATTATAATAGGTTGCTTTGGCTAGGAAGGTGGCTGGATGTAACTATTTGGCTGGTTTGGCCATTGTTGTCCTCCCCTCCATTGATTTGTTTGCTGCTAATCTCCTGGAGGTGGCTAAATGTCCTTGAAACTGCTGCCAATTCCCCTAAGGTTGTTGCCACTATGGTGGAGATTTTTGATGATTATGCCAAGTATTTGGAGGGTTACTCCAAGGTTGTGGTGGATATCCTCCATATTTGGATGGATATGGGGGCTTCCATTGGTTACAAGGTGAATAAGAATTGAAATATCGCCCAGTAAAAGAGAGTGGATCTGGTGGCATACCCTCTCTTGGAGCCCAAAGCCTCCTTTGTGCAACATAGTAGACTTGATCTTCTTCAATCTAAACTGGCTTGAACTTAGGTGTAGTATGTTTGCTTTCAATATTAGCTACCATCTTGCATCTACAGTCCTTCTTCTATTTGCAATGGGGGTAATATTTTGCCAATATTACCTCTACCTCCTCTTGTTTCTTCCTGGCCTGAAGTGTATCCAACTAACTAGCTAGATTGTTTATAGTGTCTTGATTGAATTCTACCAACAAATGAATAATCTCCATTCTTGAAACTCCATTGGTGGATGACTTACCTATGGAAGATTGGTAAGCTCTCTCTTTCTTTGAAGCTACCCTAGAGTAATTCTGGCATATCTTCTTGATATCCTCCCAAAGAAATTGGGTGATATCTCCTCTTGCCATTAGGTCCAAGGCATCAGTGTAGCTCTCATTAATTCCTCTTAGGAAAAAAAAAAATTTCAAGTCTTCATTGAGTGTATGGTGCGGATATTTTTGTAAGAAAAATAGAAACCTTGCAATGTAATCCTCCAGGCTCTCATCTTCCTTTTGATGCATCCTAAAAATGACATCTCCTCTCATCTCACTTCCCTATAATATTCATTGTATTTCTCAAGGAACTTTTTCTTCATGTCATCCCATGTCTCCATAGTATCTCTACCTAGGCTCATGAACCATCTTAATACAACTTCTTTTAGAGTGGTAGGAAATAGCTTGAGCCTATGGGCATCGATGGTATAGTCATAACTCCTACAAAGTATATCAAACTCAAACAATAATGTATCAAGATCTTCTATGAAAAGTCCATAGAACTTAGGAAGGACTGAAGTAGGGATATTTTTGAGGTTTTCCACTTCATTCTAATGAGAAATGGGAAAAAGAAAAGTCAGTTGGTTAGGTTTGTTTCCATTTGCATCACCCATGCCTACTTGATGTACTTCCAAAGCAAAGGGATTCTCAATCTGATTTTGATCTTTAGAGAAAACTTCAAAGTTAGTCAAATTAGGAAATGCATCAACAAAGGGGTGTGGATCTTCTTCTTCTTCTTCTCTTGGCAGGTTTTGATATTTGACTAGTTGGAATGGATCAGGATTGTTAGGAAGGAATCTCTGATAAGCATCTCTTCTCCTTCCTCTATGCATGTGATATCAACTCACTATCAGCTAGCTCACACAAAGAATTGGTAAAGAATAAGGGTGGTCATTACTTCCTAAATTAGGGGTATACTAAGAACAAATTTCAAAAATACTATAGCAAAAAAGCTATCAATGACTCCAAAGGAACTCCCTAGTTTGACACCATCCCCAACAACAACTCCAAAAATGTTGGCCTCCAACAATGATTTAACTAAGCCCTTACAGCCATGATTCAAAGATTGGACATCTAAACTGAATAGCCATTTTAATCATCATGAAGGTGCATTTAACTTGTCAACCCAAGGATGTAAACTTGAAATGGGCTAGCACAGTATGTGCACTAAGGATCCAAAATATCCATATTCATTCTACAACAAAGAAAAATAAAATGTTGAAGGTAAATTGCTTGGAAAGGAATAACATAAATACTGAACATCAACCAACAACTATACTAAGCTGAAATACATGACAAAAACAAAAATCTGAGCAAACAAATAGGAAACTACTCTATCTACTTTGGCTACAGGAATAGTCAGTGTCAGGTTCTTAACTAATTACTAAATAGAAAGTAATAACTAAACTAAACTAAACTAAAGGATGGAATACACACCAAGTGGCCCCCTTGGATGAGTATCCTCTAAAACCAATGTAAACTCAGATGCATAGACTTATAACTTCATTTTATTTATTGGAAAACATGAGTACAATAGAGTAGTGTAATTGTATTATTGAAAACTAAGAATGCAAGTACATCATCAGATTGCGCAACATCCTAAGAAGGAGCATCCGAGCCTTATTTATAGGAAAATAAGTTGCTAACTAAGCAAGGTGGTCAACTCCACGAATTGGGGGGATGCCACTTTAGGGAAAGCAGAGAAAGTGGAAAGGCAGTTACGCATGCATGGAATCTAGTCAAACATGCTTAACTCAATGTAGATTTAGCACAACAGTAACACCTATATTCGCTCAACAGCAATAAATACCATTACGAGGACACAACTTGATTTTCATGAGGAATCTCTCGCTGTTGACCTCCATTGACCTTTGCATTACCACATTGCTAACCATTATGGTGAACGACTATCTGGCAAAATCTTCTCAATTTAGTGGCCTCTAATCATATTTGCATGGAAATATTAGTATGCACAATAATCGCATATCTGTAACTATCTTAAAGAACATTCATTAATCCACATGTAGTATTAACACAGATATTTCATATAACATTTAAATTCCATTAAAGATTTGCAGAGATAAAATTAGGCCCAATGTCTATGGTTTCAAGGAAATATAAACATTCAAACATCAAGGTTCATGACAAATTCAACAAATAGATCATAAATTCTACCAAAATTAAACCATAAAATAGACTCATAACTTGCCAATGGGGAGATGACTTCAACAAGTTTGCAACTTATTCTTCAATCATCTTCAAGCCTTCAAAGTACTTAGATCTACAACCACAAAAAGAAAGAGAAATGTTGAATGTTAGGGAATGGGGGTTTGCCTTGGTCAAACGTCATTTAGGTAATTGAACCAAATGAAGAAATAAGATGAAGCATGAACGTGAAATAATGGATTTAAAACCTTTCCATGATGATGGATCTTGAATTGTTGCAACAATGGATGAAGAATCTACCCTTCAATGCCTTTGAATGCTATCTCAATAACTTAAAATGCTAAAACCCTAGCTTTCTTGACTTGAATGCATGATGAATGATTGGGTGAATGAATGGGAGTGAAATGAGAGGTAAAACCCTATATTTATACACAATTATGCAATAATTCCCAAAAATACCACATCACAGGCCGACCTTAGATCTTAGAAAATAATAACCCGCTAGAAATTTAAAATTGTTTTGATTTTTGTGCCAAAGGGGACTGACTTGACCCTAGTGGAGAATGGGTCCCACTTAGGAATTTTAAGTCAGTTTCAAAAATTAGGTATATTAAATGATGTTTATCAAGATTATTTTCAAAAATACACTTAAGTAAGGCCTGTAAGTGTAAAAATGGGGCCAATTAAAGCATAAGAAAGGTCAAATTATTGTTGAAAAGCTTAGCAAAGTGTGAAAGTTTTTTACAACACTTCACAACACTTTGAAATAAGGCTTGATAAGTGATTAAAAGAGGTTCTTTATGAGAAATATATTAATAATTTCCTAAAAAGTGTGAAGGCGTGTTACAACACTTCAAAACACTTTTGCAAGGCATCATAAAATTCTTATTCATTCACAAGGGCCCAAGACCTAATGTGAATGTCTTGACCACATTACAACACTAAATCAAGGTGATGTTACATCTAATTCATCATTAACTATACTAAAATCAAGCAAGGAAAAGGAATAATTTTTTCTACGCTATAGTATGTGGCTTTATCTGATGTTGTCTATCAAAAATCTTATAACGCCTTGCTTCTACAATGTCTCACTAAAGCATAAATACCCCTCACCCTTCAAGAAGCCCATTCAAGCTCTAGGGGTGGACACTTTGGAGGTAAATACCAAGTAAGGAAATTGATACACATGGGGTACTATTGGTAAATGATGGAGCAACATTCCTTTGATTTTGTTAAAAAGTATCTTCAATGTCAACAACACAGTCATCTCATTCATGCATCTGCCCAAGAGCTACAGAATCAAACATCTCCTTAGCCATTCACAAAATGGTGGTTGGATATTATTGGACAGATATCACCTCCTTCTTCCAAGGGACATACCTTTATCATTACCACTATAGACTACTTCATGAAATGGGTCAAAGCTATTCCACTCTGATCCACAAATGCTGAGGCTATTTGTAGCTTCTTCTAAACAACATTATTTCTCATTTTGGATTACCTGCTACACTTGTTTCTAACAATGGTACACCATTCAAGAATAAGGAAGTAAAGAAATTCTTAAAGAAATTTCACATTCAACATAGATTTCTACGCCATACTATCCACAATCTAATGGCCAAGCAGGAGCGTCTAACAAGACTCTTAAACTCATTCTTCATAAAATAGTTAATAAACAGGTAAGGATTGGCATATTCAATTAACGTATGTTTTGTGGGCCTACCGCATGAGTGTCCATATGACGATAGGAACAATTCCTTACAACCTCATATATGGTGTCGAAGCTATCATGCCTTTTGAGTTGGAAGTTTCACCTTTGTGGGTTTCCCTTAAAGGTTTAATTGATGATGAAACCTATCAAGCTAATCATTTGCATCAGCTAGAGATGCTAGATGAGTGCTGATTACAGGCCCTCGGTCAACTTAAAGCTTATCAATGGTCGTTGTTGAGACAATATAATCAAAATGTGATTCCTAGGACCTTTAAACTAGGAGACCTGGTTCTTTGTGTGAATCAAAGAAATTTGAATGTGCCGCCTGATCAGAGAGGGAAATTTAGTCCTAACTGGTTAGGCCTTTACATTTTTGTCTCTATGTATTGTTTGGGTGTGTATGGATTCTCATCTATGGATGGAATGCCTCTAAAAGAGCTTGTTAATGCATGCATCTTCATTGATACTATGCGTCGTGTCCCATGTGTCATATGTGTGGTGTTCTCTCTTTGAAAGGGTAGTAGCACTACGTATGTTGAAATTGTTTATTAACACATTATGAATTTTTTTTGTGTTATGATATGACCATGTGTGTGTGTACATGTGTCTTACTATGCTATGTATCCATATACCACATTACATCTTTTAAGGTGATTAGATCATCATTGTATTTAATTAACATACAACCATGTGTGTTTATTAAATCATGTTAGCATCTAATGTAAGCATACATCCATATGAACATGTAATATCCATAGCATCAAAAAAACATGAAAAACAAATAGAATGTACATCAAAATATACAATGCCATGATGTTGAAACCAGTATATATATGTGTGTGTATTTATCAAGTGTCATGTACATGTATCGGGCCACTACTATAAAAAATGAGTGGTTATTGAATATGTGTCTACACAGAAGATCTACAAAAATCTATATGTATCTCTTGCTACAAAAATGATATACAAAATCAAGAGCCCCTATGGCTATGACATGTGGCTCCTCAAGCCCTCCAGCTGTAATTGTTGTTGTTGTGGTCTAGGGAGAGGCTACACGGTGGTCATAAAGTGGGTTCGATGCAAGCGTGATGTGGACAGAGCTACCCGCATCCCCCTGATCTCTCCCTATAGTGATCATATAGTCATACATGCCTATGTCAACTCCTGCTACAACTACTGAACATCTATTGGGATCACTGTTGTTGGTTTCCTATCAAGGTCATCGAGGAAGCTCTAAAGGGCATCACACACCTACTCGATGGCATCAACCCTCATCACTACCACATCTTGCTCGTCAAGCGTCATCAACAACTCCCCCAACAACTAGTCACATTGTCCCCAAATAGTGCTAAGCTTCGCAGTCAGCTAAATAATCTCTACTCCCCACTCCTCATAGGTGGTCCTTACGCATGATATCAACTCACAAATAAGGGCATGTCACCCCATAGACACTAGCTAGAAAGCCTTGAGGACCATCCCCTAGATGGGCATGTCAAGAGCCACCTCAAATATGCACTGAGCCATCAGCCTAGTCCATCCTTGTACATCCTTTGCAACCAAAAAAAGAAAGAGAAATAAGTATCACATGGCATATATGTATAATCATAAATAGAAAAACTAAAAATACTAAAGTATAAACAACATGGTCCATATGTAGACACTTAAAAATGACCTAGGCCTGTAAGCTCTATTTTTACCACTTTCGTCCTAGCATAATTATGACATTTAATTATGTCCTTGGTCCACATTCGACTATTGATTAAATAATTCATAATTATTTAATTAATTCATGTCTATTGTATTCTTCATGATTATTAAATAAATAAATTTTATTTATTTACTAAATACATCATTAATTGTCTAAGTCTTCCCCTAATTAAATAAATTTTTTAATTTATTTAATTACCTTTCTTCATTTATTTCTTCCTGATTATTAAATAAATAAATTTTATTTATTTATTTAATATGTCATTAATTCTTATGATTAAATGAGTTTATTAATTTATTTAATCATTAATCATATCTTCTAAATTAAATAATTATCCTTAATTATTTAATTTTCAAAATGAACATTTCCCTGATTTTAAATAAATGAAATTATTTAAAATGATATCACATTCTTAACTGATAGTTCATTTTAGTAAATAATCTAAAAATTGATTATTTATTATCTCACAAAATCCATATTTTGAATTAATTTAATTCAAAATGGTAACCTTCTTCCAAAAATCAAGTAATTGAGCAAATTACTGATTTTCCAAATCTAATCTTCAGTTCAACTCTTATCTTCTTGATTTTTCGAATCTCACAAATTAGGCAGTCTTTATCTTCTTGATTTTTGATTTTTTAAAATTTTTCTAATTAATTATCTCATCTATTCTCCACCGCCGATTTGATTTTCTCATATGACATCTCGACCACTCATTTAATGATTTTTCCTAACCCTAATTAGGGATTATCACATTAAATCTTGTCCTTTGGTTTTAGGTTTCTATTGAAAGTTGATCTCGTTCGTCCATTCAAAATTGCATTTTCTATAAAATGCTATTTTGTTCACATTTTTAGAGTACACATGAACTTCATTATTCTGATGCATTGATGCTTAGAGTTATTTGGCATTTTAGAGTCATTTGTCATAGGCATAGGCATAGTCTTTATTTAAATCCTTCAAAGCTTGTGTAGGACTTAATCTTTATTTTCAAATTGCTCACACGTTCAATTTGAGGGCAACCATCAGCAAGTTAGAAGGTGCTATGAAGGTAAATCATGGAAGATTCGATGAAAGACGGGTATAATCGTTCTTGTTTTTAGTTTCCTTTGTTCTTGATAGTTTTCTTTAGGTTTTGTTCTTATTTTTAATTCATGCTAATCTATCCTGAAATTAACCCTTAGATACATTAGTGAACCCGACGCATTCAAATTTTTTTTTGTAGTCTCTGTACGGTTTTTGGTTTTCTATTTTTTTCATAGGTACAGGCACAAAACATCGCATTCATCTTTTATCGAGTTGTATCTGATGTGTCGCGACACATTCAAGGACCTAAATGATGCAAGTTCTCTTCTAAGCTACATACACAGTCTAAAAAGCCACATTTGACTGACAGAGCCACATCTGACTCTTCAAACGAGGCATTTGATATCTGAGATGCATCTACCTATTAGACCACAACACAAGACCGAGCCGCATTTGCAACACAAAGCGATGCATTCGCTCTGTTGTAAAGCATTTTCTTGGTAATATTTCTTTTCATTTTTGCATTCAAGTTCTCCAAATTTCTTTTAAAATTTTGGTTTTATTTTCTGCATTCTACCTATCATAGGTTTTTGTGTTACTAATCTTATTATAGTAAAGTTGCTTACATTTTGTGGGTCCAAGACCTGTGATAAACTCCTATCTTTGGTTTTGAAGGTTCGAAAATAAGACTCAATACTAAACATTGTGCTTGTCTTTTTAGATTAAAATACATTTCTTTTTTAGTGCACTTAAAATAAATATGTCTTCATTTCCTCGATTGTGTTTGTAAAAGGTAGGTGATTATACCTCACCTTAGAAACTTGGTGACTGGGGAAAAATAGACCCATTTTATCTATTATACAATTCCTTAAGACTTAGTAATCAAAGCATCTCTCCCTTGGCGCTTTCAGACATGATCCCGTAAGAGAAAGCACGATTCTAGAACTCGGGCCTATTCCGTGGGAAAAAGTACTCACCCCAGACAACTCGTGATCGCAGTTCAAACCCGGCGGGACTTCCAAACAAGATAAAAGTGGATTCTGGCAAAACCCAAGAATCACGTATGGTTCTAATGAGATGATCTAAAAGGACTCTCACCACATGGATCATGCCCTATGAAACGAAATTCCCCATTAAACACACATATTGTTTCAGAGGCCAGCCATTTAAGTCGCTGCTTGATATAGTGTAGGGTACAATATCATGCCCGAAGATACTCACTACTGATCCACTTGAGTAGAGATAGCAATTCTTGGGAAGTCATTACCCAAAGAATCTGAATTTGGTGTGCTCGAAAGACGTTAATGAGTCATGGAGGGGAGCCAGCCCACCAAACTTCTGCTATCCACTTTGAAAAAATTCTGTGGGTCGCACATACACTCCTTTGGGTGAGCCCATTGAAGAATTCCTCAAAAATGCCTTCAGAATGGTGTCATCACACTTCAAGAACCAAAACCATATGACCCAGGACAATTCAAACCAGCATGGTGGGACGATAATGCATTTTTTGATTATCATCAGGCAAAAGGACATAAAGCTTCTACCTGTCGACAACTAAAAACTATGGTACAAGACGATATCGAGAATCGTATCCTTGAGGTAGGTGGACCATAATTTTCCTCTAATTCAGATCATACCATTCATAAGAATCCATTGCAAGACCATGGTTCTAATAATTCTTCCACGTTAGGTTTAAAGATAAAAAATAATCAAATTAATTTCGCCTAAGCCAAGTATGACTATTTTGGTGGAAACACTATAAAAAATATCCAAATTGATAACGAATGCGTCAATACCATCACAGTTAAGAGAGCACCCCAATGCAATGCTACTACTCGAAGTGGTAAGATCACCATAGCTGGCCCGCCTCCTGCTAGGCAACCTAAAATCACCATATCTGGTCCATATCCTAAACAATCACAACCCACCTTGACCACAACGCAATGGAAACCCAAGATTTAGTTTAACCTTATCGACCAGCTTGGAAAAACTACCTCGCAAATTTCTATACTCAAGTTGCTTCGCATCTCTCCTATGCATAAGGCTATATTAGATAAAAACCTACAAGAGTCATCAATCCCTAAGGATATTGATGTTAACCAGTTTGAGACCATGGTGGGATATCTCACTACGCCTCACCATGTCACCTTTTCTGACCAAGACTAATCATCACCTAAGACTAACCATAACGATGCATTACATATTGAAACTTTCATCCATAAGCACAAGGTCAGAAGAGTTTTAGTAGATGGCAGAGCAGGATTCAACATATGCTCCCTGAAACTAGATAACGTTCTAGGATTTTCTTATGCATGTGTGGACCCTACAAAGAGTATAGTGATAAAAACATATGATGACGAAGAATGCTCTTCACGAGGCATTATTTCTCTTCATATCAGAGTGGGACCAGTCATTGTGGATACAACCTACCAGGTCTTCGATCTAGAATTACCTTACAACATCTTGCTTGGCTGCCCATGGATTCATGCCTTAAAAGCCGTTCCATCCAGATATCACCAATGCTTAAAATTCCCATTTGACGACATAGGAATCACTATATATGGAGGCCTTGATCCTTTTCAATATTGTACCAACCTAAGGGGTATTTCTGCAGACCGAGTGCCTATTAACTGAGAAGCACCTGGCTCCTCTTCTCCTAAGTACATTGACCCATCCACACTCACATCATCTTCCGCCACACCACCATCTTCCACAAACCCTAAGGCTGAGACCACTATCACAATCCAAGATCTCGACTATGGAGAATTCAAACTACATATAGCATATAGCATAACAACAATACCCAAGTCTCTAAAGGTTTATGGTTGGCCATGTTTTAGAATGGAACTCAAATAAATTTTCAAAGTTCCACCAAAAATAGTTTTCATCAAATGGGGAGACATGAGTAACAAGGACCTTGCCAATATTATAGGATGGCTCTATAAGAAAATGGTAGACCTACCCCCATTACCAGTTAAGAAATATGGCAAGTGATATGACATAATGAAGGCTAAGGGCTACGATGGCACTAGTGGCCTAGGCAGAAATAAAACTAGACAAAGAGAGCCCATAGAACCTTTCAAAATACCAAAGTATCTTAGATTAGGGTTTGGATTGCCCGACAATAATGATCGACGTACCAATGGACTTTCAAGTGAGTGAGTGCATGCTTTGGAAAGTGTCGAGACCGCGAAGGAAACATTCACCGAAATTGACTCCCAGGAGTGGGAATTTGGCTCCGAACGATCCTTAAGTGATTGTTGCCTCGATGATTTGTTCCTTGAAGATGGGGAATTGACCTCTGAACAATGATTTTGGAAAACATTTAAAATTGATCAGGCACCAAATAGTCACAGTCCCATTACCATTCCCCATGACATACAAACCCCACCATCTAAATCCCATCAGTCCAACCCATCTGAATTACCAAATGACAATGACAATCACGACTCTGAGTCCTTCACCCCTTATTTTGACAACAAATATGAAACAAGTGAAGGGGAATATTGGATATAGTCTGATGTGGAATTAGATGATGATCATTTCATCTACAATATCATTGAATCCATCTACATGCTTTTTGCATCCTCCCCTGAATTCACCAACATTGATGATGACATTTCCCTAGTTTATCCTCAACTAGTCGATTGGGACTAACAAGGCCTGCCAGTCCTAGAAACCTTTCAAAATGATGAGGCAATTGTAGAGTTTATGGGATTACGTGAAGGCATACCCAGTGGTGATCACAAGGTAGGATTTTCCATTGATCTAGATTGTGTGGCCTACTTCAGCGAGACTGCTCCATCCTCCAGTCGTAAAA